>JAYMTP010002506.1:0-19501 GCA_036897365.1 Geranium brycei
GCCGGAAATCACCACAGCAGAGAGAGGGAGAGGAGAGAGAGGGCCAATGGCATGTGTTTGAAAATTTAAATGATATGTAGGGGTAGCTTGGTCATTTTACATGAAAATTAACTGAAAACTTAACGGTTTGTAGCTGAGTGAGAATTACCAAAGTCAGCGCACCTCACAAGTGAAAAAATAAGTTAGCTGTAGTTATGTGATATCCGTGTCAAGCTAGCTGTAGCTAGGTGAGATTATCTCATCTCAAAATTGTAATCAATGGTTAGATTTTGTGGGATTGAGTCGAATGGTCTTGCTGCATCATGGGCTGGGGGTTGGAGGTGGGTCGGGTCTCAGGTTAAATGTGCCCACCCCTAGGCTCGAGCAGCCAGTGTTTTTATCTCATTATTGTTCTATTTAATTGGTATATAAGATGACTTTTTGTTTAAGTCATTTTTGCTATTTTAAACTCTGACTTGGCGAAAGTTTGATTTACCTTTCATATTATTATCTTTGTTTGTACTTGTGTTGTAGTCTATCTCTTATAAAAAGTTTGTGCTTTATAAAATGAATTTTAAAATACAATTGATATTAGTCATAAAGAGTCATATATAGGAGTGAATAAAATAGTTAATTTGATTCTTCATTAATTATTCTATTATAAGAAATCAAAAGTTCAATTTGAAACAAAAATCCATTTTAAGCTTAGATGTAGATAAATAAAAGTCGTAATGAATTCTGACATTGAGACAGAAAAATATCTACCAATTCTTTGAAAGTTAAAATTAAATGTGCTCAACAAATTTTCCGACAAGATCAAAACCAGATCCCGCGGAAATATTTTAGAGATATTATTTACAACTGTGCAAATAATTGGATAATGCAATTTAAAAGCTGAGGTTGCGAGTAGGTATCGAGAGTACAGAAGCGCGCGAGTGGGAGATGGAATGTGAATTATCCTAAGATTTAATTCCCAATTTTCCCGAAATAAATAAAAAGCGTAGGCGCAGGACAGATGGCCGCCACGTGTACATGAGCTCCTTCGACCTGAGCCGCAAGAATCCATCGACTTCTCGATCTGTCTATTATTTAAAAAATAAAATAATAAAACAAATATCTGACGTGTCAACCCAGCTCTCCTCCTTTTACCCAAATCGAGAACAGACTATTCAACAAGTTGAGCTACAGAGCAATCTTCTTCTTCTTCGTCCCTCTGTTTCTCTCCTAATTTTCTCATCCAGATCTCTTTGGAGAGCTGAATCGGAGCCCTTTTATGTAAAGAATCACTGATTTGAAGAAGAACCTGGCGAGGAATTGGGTTTTGACTGAGTATATTGATACAGAAAAGGAGAGAGGAAATTATGGGTTTGTGACAGTACATGCAATAGAAGTAGCGGTTGAATTTATTTGTTGGGTTTGAGGGAAAAGGAGACCTTGCATGCTAGGATTGATGGGTTCTTCATCTATGACTGTTCAGGTGTGATGCTATTTTTGTTTCTTGTAAATATCTGATTTTGATGCTATTTTTGTATAATTTCTTTTGGGTCGATTGGAACTGGGCAAGTGTGTTAGGTCTAGGAGGCTTAAGATACTTGATCTTCTAGTTCTTAATTCATTTGGGTTCTTCAAAATGAGTTCTTTCTTTATTGGACTAGTCCTGATTTAGCACCTTTTGTCAATTCAATGTCTTGGTATGTTTAGAAATTAGAACTGATTGACACTACTGAATATAAACTATGTTATATGAGATCCAGTGTTCGAATTCAAGTGGGTCACCTGTTTGGGGATCAGGTGTGATTTGGGATTATGTTAGGAGTTAGCCTCTGGTTAACCTTGTTAGAATCATGTTAGATTTTTCATTCCAGATAAAATAATTAAAGTATAAGCTTCAATCTAGTTTATCAGCATTGTTGTTAGATTGGTTAGTATTATTGTAATTTTGATTTGTTAATCCTGATGGAAATCATATGCTAAGAAAGTTTAGTCTTACTTCAGATGAGTGTATAAAGGGGAAGTGTTGAATTTAAAGTGCTTGTTTTCTTAAAATTAGCATTTCCTTAGTTTTGGATTGTTTGTGACAATGTCTTCCGTTTTCACTTTTGGCTATAGGATCAAAGCAGGGATATTTATTCAAACACTAAACTTATAGCTGACAATGCAAATGCAAATCCTTCGGATGGTAACCTCCATTCTATGACTGATCTTCAGCTGAAGGAGCAGTTCTCTTGCGGGGATGATTTTGCTCCAAAGGTCTTATTCTTTCACTACCATATGTGTTCTTTATTTCATTCCCAGATGTTTGATTTGAGAACTTGGCTTTTCTTGTACAGTTGTACTCAATACATGTTTCCGTTTCAATAGGTTAGGAAACCATACAAGATTACGAAACAAAGAGAGAGGTGGACTGAAGAAGAGCATAAGAAGTTCCTTGAAGCTTTGAAGCTGTATGGCCGGGCTTGGCGAAGAATAGAAGGTGCCAATGGATAAAAATGTCTTATGCTTAACCACATGTCTTTGATGCCCCATTTATTAAAACCATTCTAATTGTCCATAACAGAACACGTGGGCACCAAGACTGCAGTTCAGATTCGAAGTCATGCCCAAAAGTTTTTCTCTAAGGTCTGTAGTGATTATTTCAATACCATTTTGTGTATCGATGTAAATGCATTAGTTATTCATGCTTAACCGTGTGCTAACTCTTTCTTGTTGTTTCTAGGTCGTTCGTGAAACAAGTGGTGGCAACACCAACTCGGTCGAACCTATAGAGATTCCTCCTCCTAGGCCGAAACGAAAACCTACGCACCCTTACCCACGTAAACTGGGACATTCTCTCAATAAAGAGATGTCGACTCCAGAGCAACCAATGATGCCTTCATCTCCAAGCTCCTTGGTTTCTGAACAAGAAAACCAATCGCCCACATCAGTACTATCTGCAGCTGGGTCAGATGCATTGGGTTCCACTGATTCAAATACTCAAAATGATAGTGGATCACCAATTTCCACTTTTGTTAGTGAACATATTGTCGGCATGACACTTTTGGAATGCATTCCATCACCTGAAGAAACTGGATGTAGTGCACCAGTACCACCAACTGCTGGTTTTGCACCTAATGAGCCTGCTGAAGTGGTATGACCAGCTCCTTGACCTTTAAATATTCATTTATAAGATTTGGTAATTGGTTTTGACCTAGGACTTTATTAATTGTTTATTCTGATTGTCCAGAACCTTGAATCGTCACCCAAAGATTGTGTCTCCAATAAAGAAGCTGCAGCTGAGGAGGCATCCACACGTTGTCTTAAGCTCTTCGGAAGGACTATCATAGTAACAGAGTTGCCCATATTATCCTCAACAATGACTTCCTGTAAATCATTGCCTTCAGAGGTTAACGAAGAGAACTTCATCCTTACAGCTACGGAATCATCAGCTGAGAAAATCAATTGCTCTTGGAGGTGTTCATCCTCATCCCAAGGGGTACAAGAATCCCTTAGTTTCATGCAATTCCAGAGTGGAAACTCTGATCGTGCTGAAACGGGTATTGCTGCAGCTTTGCCATGGTGGGGTTTTTATGGAGGGGCGCCATATCCCATATTACCATTCCTGAATATTAAGTCCACAGGTGAACATCAATACCCTAACTCTAGTGAAGATGGAGACAAGGAGATTCGGAATGAAGAATCTTGGACTAGTTCAAATAATGCTGATAGAATGATGGGGGGCGAGGAGGGAAATGGGCCAGGGTCTGGCTCACAATTTAAACAGAGTGAAAGATCAGCCTTCTCAAAACTGAAAGGGAGCTCTGAGAAGTCTGCAAAAGGGTTTGTGCCATACAAGAGGTGTTTCTCTGAGAGAGATGCGCAGTCTTCAATGATAACCAGTGAAGACAGGGAAGGGCAAAGAGTCGGTCTTTGTTTATAGCGGCGGCCATGGCACAGTTCACTTTGAAATCAGTTACAGCTTGATAGCTATGGACAAAACATAGATTGGAGAAGGCTCAAGCCACAGCCATTTCTGCTGTTTGTTAATATCTCATCTTGTTCTCTGACCTCCCAACTGTTCAAATATGTAGTAGCAACCTCTGTTCCCTTATCTCCCTTTTTGACCCCGAGGACAAGTTTCTTGATTATTCTTTTGCTTCTTTGAACTATAAAGTATATACCCTCTAATCTTGTTCCTAGTCTTTTGTATGCTACTCAATGGAATGCCATGGATTGTTGACTGGTTAATATATGGAATTGTGTTCTCTTTTTGGTACATTGTTCTGCAGTGGTATATGAAATCTTGGTAAGATTTGCAGCAGGTTTAATGAAATAACTTAAAGAACCCAGAACTGTTCTTGAATATTCATATCAAGCAATAACCATAATTTTAATCATGTAAATGCATATGAAACCATACAAACAATTTGTATTTCAAGTTTATCGGCTCTAAGAATTATTAATGCCGCGCAATGTTTTGTAAGTGAAACTACCCTTAAATATTTTTACCCAAAATTTCACTCAAAAGTTATTATGAATATGATCTAGAATTCGAGCTAGTTTCTTTGAAAGAAAACTGACGATATATTAAGGCCGGTCTATAAGCACAACCTTCTCAAAACTGGGTGTGGGACAGATTCCTCACCCATGATCTAATGAAACATAGAAAGAGAGCTTCTGATCAAAACATGTGCCGCTTCATTGGCTGACGCCTAACAAACGCAACATCGAAAAATGGACTTACCGATACTAAGTGGTGACAATCATGGACTATCGATCCCAGTAATCAGTGAAAGATTTGCCTCTCTGAATGGCTAGAACGAGGCTTTGACATTCATTTTCGACACAGACGTTAGTCCAATATAACGGGATTTTAAGTCTTCATCCAAGCCCAACATACTTTTCTGGTCCAACATTATGGCCTAAATGTATGGGCCTAAGTACAAGCCCAATGTTATGGCCCGATCATATGTTTCTTCTATTGCTGCTACATTCCTGATTAAGCAAAGCAACAAAGCTACTCCTTTCTTCTTCCTTGACCTGAGCTCAATTCTCATACATCGGAAGAGAGAGATCGATCTCGATCTTGATCTCGATCTCGAGTTTCAGCTATGGAGGCGCAGAAGTACGTGTGGGAAGGGGCGATTCCGGTGCAGATTCATCTCCACGACTCAGATGTTACCGCCCTCCCTCCGCCGCCTCCCGCCATCGTAACGACCATCTCTCTATTTCCTTGTTTCGTTTCAGTTTCAGCTTCGATTCGGCTCATCGAGTTCGTATCTGCAGATCTTAGCTCCTCGCATTGGTTACTTGCCATTGTTGGTTCCGATCATAAAACCCTACTTCAGCGGTGCTCTTCCTCCAGGAGAGGACACTGTCTGGTTCGAGTACAAAGGCTTGCCCCTGAAATGGTAATCTTTGTTCTTGTTCTCGCATTTATTGTTTGTTTCATTGATAATTATGGGGGGTTTTAGTTTTAATTGCATTTTGTGTGCGCGCCCCATGCTCTTTGATTTTTGGTTGTTTGAACTATCATTCTAAATTGTGCTAAATTTGTATCCTGTTTTAATTGTGCAATGAGTAACTTGCAATTTCATATGAGGAATGATCATGTTGATTGCACATACTGAAGTCTTGTTCAACTTTCACTATGAACTATGCTACTTTGTTGCTGTTTGGCAACCATTTCTTATAAGAGAGAGTTGATAAACATCCAACAATACTAAATTGGGAAGCATTCCAGTGAGAACTATGAGAACCAATATGGGGGCGCCAAGGGGGCCGGGTTCAATACTATAACCCAGGGGAAAGGGTTACCATGTTGGGGGAGTGGTGTAACGGGGGATGGAAAAAAAATAAAAAATTTCGCGCCTAGCAGCTCACCCGCGCCACGTAGCGCGCCACCTGTGGTTCTCACTATGGAGTGGTTCTCACTGGATTATCTCTCATACTAAATTTATGTAAAAATGAAGAAGTTTAGCCTGTTCAGGATACCCCTCTCACAGTGTTCCAAAATTCAGTGGGGGAGAGAGGGTATTCTAAAAAGTAAAAATCCTAACTTTCTTGAGTAAATGGAAAGGTGTTTAGCATTTTTACCACCTCTTTTTTTTATCTAAATTTTCCTTATTGCCCTTTGGGTAATTTAAATTGGAGGGTAATAAAGTAGATGACACATGATTTTTTTTTGGCGTAAAAGATGGAGTTACAAGTCTCGTTAGGCACCCTTGAATTCCGACTAGGTTGGAACCCAAGAAATCCAAAGCAAGAAAAGGGGCACAGAAATATTATTAAACTTAGTACATGAATTTTCAATTTTCCCTGCCTTTTCCCATTTTCAATAGAAGTAGCTAAGCTGTACTTCATGCATCTATATTGTGCACTTTCCCTAATGTCTGTCTTTTCCAATTTATCCCACGGTGTTATTTGTCCCATTTCCAAGTGGCTTCTTTAAGTTGACCCCACGATTTTATGGAGAAATCTGGTATCTTGGTGGTTTCAATCTATGTTTCTCTTTTGGAACTGGAATAAATATATACTACTAGCCACTGTGACTCTTCAAATTTTATTGTTGCAAAGTTTAGTAAATTGAAGCTTACTGCATTGATTGCAGGTATATACCTACAGGAGTTCTGTTTGATCTTCTTTGCGCAGAACCAGAAAGACCTTGGAATCTAACGGTATGAACCTTGTGGAATACTTATCTGTACTTTTATGAAACTTCCATTAGCGGTTCACATTTTGGAGTTTGAGAAACTTGAGAGAGAAATAGAAATCCTAGGAGCTCAGAATTGAGAGGATAAAAAGAATTAAGTAGTGGGTCAGAAGTGTACTTTCTTGGATGCAGTATATTTTTTCTTAACCAGTTGTTATAAGAAACTGATTGCCATTGTTAATGTTTTCAAACTGTTATTCACATGAGGACTCTCGACTCCTGGTACATATAGGTGGGAAATAAGGTTTCTTCAGTCATCTATATCATTACTTTTTAGTTTAGCATTCTAATTCTGAATCATATATCTACAGGTGCATTTTCGAGGTTATCCTACAAATGTACTGATCCCCTGTGAAGGTGAAGATAATGTGAAGTGGAGCTTTATCAATTCACTTAAAGAGGTTAGTCTTGATATGTTCTGTTTCTTATAGGACTTGATTGGTTTAGGAAGTTTGGATTTTAGGTACATTATCTAATTTCAGATGGTAGGAGTGCATGTTACTAGAGTATTGTCACCATAAAATAATTGTCAAAACTCAAAAGGCCATTTAGAAACTCTATTTTTATAGACAATGATGGTTGCTTCATTTGCTTATATTAGCACTGTTATTCAGTGATACGACTCACGACTTTATATATGCATATCCTTCAGAAATTTCATGTGTAAATCTTCTATGCTCCGCTGAGCTGCAGCCAAAATTTACTTCAAAATATACTCGGTATAGGTTAAAATTGACTATATATGCAAGGTCTGTTGAGGTTTGACATGAGGGTGGCTCTTAGGCCTTATGATGATCATTGATTGTTGACATTTTCTTTTGCAAATTGATTTACCTTATGAACTGCGCATTTTCTTATGTTGGGCATGACTTAAAACCTTGCTTTTACATTTGCAAGAGTATCCTTCAGACTTCAGTTAACCATGTTCCTGTTTTCATATCTAGTTGTCAGTGGTATAAAAAATCAAGGAGTCCATGCAGCAAATAATTTAGTTGATCCATGATTTTTAGTAGTAGGAGTTGCCTGAACTTCATTCAATTTCTCCTTTTCTTTCTTTGGTCATCTTGTATAATTCGATGCAATTAGACTGCAGTCATTCATGTGCCTTTGAACTATCGGGCTACCTATAAAAGAGGTGCTAGCTAATGCAAATAAATGATATAAACAAACATTTGAATCAGAAAGGACAGTTTGATCAAATTTTATTGTGCAGATTTTAGACTTCTATCAGATTTAAATGACGTGATGGCATATAAATGTTGATAAGTTGATTGCTTTTAACAGTCTCTTGATATGCTCACAGGCAGCGTATATAATTAATGGAAACTCCAAGAATGTAATGAACATGTCCCAATCTGATCAGGTGGAACTCTGGAATTCTGTGCTCAATGGTAGGTTTTGCCAGGTGATTGCAGTTACAAATTCTTATATAACTTTTGTTATTGTAAGCACAAGAGATGGAAATATTTCTTTTATCGCCGAAGGTGAAGTCCAGTTTAAATTCTTCAAAAAAAACACTTTCTTGAGTTGTTAAGCCACCTTTATGTGACTATCATCTAATATGAGCTGTTCAAGTTATCCGTAACGGAAATTCCATAAATCAGTATGTTTAGCAGGACTGAATACCAGGATCAGTTTGCTTCTTTTCTGGGAAGTTTAAATGCTCACCAATTCATGTGGCCTATGCTTCCTTTCAAAACCTCATGTTTTTCTGCTAAGGAATAGATTACTAAACTTCATACAGTTTTTCTTCATTTCTTTCTTTGGTCTAGTATAATTCTGAGCAATTAGGTTGCAGTCATTCATGCGCCTTCTAGATTACTGGCTACCTATAAACGAGGTGATAATGTAAGTAAATGATGAAACAAACCAACATTTGGATCAGAAAGTAACGTTAGATAAAAATTTATTACACATTATTTTGGACATTTATCTTATAGTTGACACCAGCATATTATATTAGAATGAAGAGTGAGCCAACAATTAACACCCCAGGCTATAGTCATGAGCAGTCCTTGAATTTGTTAAGTGTGTATTCACAGTTGTAAGAACTCTATAGACACCTATGCTTTGTATGTAATTATAGTTTGGTGTAGGCTTTTAGCGTGTTTCAAGTGCAGGGTTGTGTCAATATCATTCTGCTACGTAATAGGTCTTAGTACATGTTGTACAAACTAGCTTTCCTGTGTTTTAATTTAAAACAATTATTTGACAGGCAATCTGGAAGCATTCTCCAAGGTATCATCAAAGCTTAAACTTGGAATAGTTGAAGATGATTACACAGTGAAAATGAGTTCAAGCTCATCAAAAGCACAAGAAAGCACTGTTGAGCCGGATGTTTCTGGGCAAGTCAAGACAGGTCAGCAAGACCAATTAGACGTGTTATAAGTATATAAGAGAGATAAGCGTACACCCCTATATATGCAGTCTAATGTATTGGTTAAAATTATTTTAGCAACCACAGAATAGTGAGAAGATCATTGTTGAATGCTTAAGAACCACCCCTTGATAATGCTTAGGAAATGAAAATTTTGCTATTTATAAACTTTACTCCTTAAAAGCTTAAGTTGTTAAGTGGAAGCTCACTGGCCCAGCTAACATCAAACGGTTTCAAACATTACACACTTCTGATGTGAGAAACTTCCAAAAATCCCCCCTCCTATTTAAAAGCTTAAGTTGTTAAGTGTTTGGTCTGCTGGCCAGCTAGAGAATCAAACAGTGTTAAATTTTGATGTTTAATTCAGAGAACTTCCAGCAGATGCAGACATGCTCTGCAAAGGGACCAAAAACAGCAAGGCAACACAACAGGACCAAACAAGTGCAAGATTAACCCAATACTGATACTATGCTAATATTTAATCCCATCTAAAAGCTTAAGATGTGAAACACTATCATTTTCTCTGTTAGTAACTGTCTTTATTTGTTTGTATTAACACATCTTTATTTGTCAGGTCGAATTCCAGTTCGGTTGTATGTCTGGAGTGTCACCGAAGATTTTGATGATTTTGAAGATGCTCCGCAAATTGATAGTTGGGACAAAATATCGTACATAAATCGGCCTGTTGAGGTTCAGAGACAAGAAGGTAAGCCCAGTCTACATTACAAATGTATTTAAACATGGGCAACATAACATGCATTTCATTGTTTAGTTCTTTCCTTATTATTAGTTACTTAACATGCATGAACAGTAGAGCATATTATAGACATCCATTTCATTGTATTTTTGAATAAAAGTTAACCATATATCATTTTTTCACATCATTACCACAACATGTGTATTTATGGAGTGGTCCATATAGTGACGCGTGCTCCACTTTTAATACTTTAAGCTTTTTTTGATTGATTAAGTTAGTACATTTTAGGGGCAACAACTAGTAGTGAATCAAGAGGGCAAATCAACAGCATTACACTTGCTACAAACACCATTCACTTTGAAATACTCCAATGCTAAGTTTGAGTAAAATCTTAAAAATACTTCAACGGGTAGAATACCACCGTTAGCAGCAACTACTTGCATCATGACGCTGGATAAAACTGCAATTATTGTGATATTAAGATATCAATATGTGCTTTCATTTTCTAGGCTTGCAGTAGTCATGATAAGCCTTTTGTGTCTCAGTTGGCTGGTGGATACCAGATTGACATGGAAACTTGCATACTATGCTGGGGATTATTTTGCCTGTCTCAGTTGCTCCAGAATGAATTTCTATTTACGTTGGTTGCATAGCAGGTAAATGCTTCACATTATCTGATGCGGTGAAAAGTATTCTCCCGGAGTTCTTTGTGGACAAGCCCATGGTTATTGAGGAAACGTCCAGAACAGAAGACGAACAGAGATGTATAGAAGATGCTGGTACTGGCAGAAGTTCTGATGAAGGAGCGAACACTTTTTCAAAACACGTGCAATCTAAAGGTGCTGAAATCAAGCTTGTGCGCATTCAAGGTATTGAACCTAAGTTGGAGATACCTTTCTCTTGGGTGGTGAACAACTTGATGTGTCCGGAGCATTTCCTTCATATGTGTGTTTGCATCAAGGTCCCGCCTGTAAATAGTGTGTGATTGGGTCACGTCTGCGCTTTTCGTATAAAGTGAAGATCATCAAATACAAAATCAACTCAAATAGAATTGGGCAACAGACCAAGTGGTGTTGCAAGCTTCCACTTGTTAATTTGGCTATAGTGTCAGTCAAAACAATTTTATATGTGAATCCTCCTTGAGTGTAGGGAACGGTACATGCAATTTATATCTGGAAAGTCATTGATTTGGTGGTTTCTTTTCAAATTTACTGTATAAAGAAATTTGTCTTTGTTTCTCGTCATAAACTTGTTTATGAGATTTACACTGCTAATGATCGACAAGGAACGAAGCATGTCATTGCGGCTTTCCAGTGCTGTAATCTGGAAAATTTCTTGTCGAAATATGGAGCATATATTGGGACCTCTTTTGACACTATGAATTGAATTGCATGCATATAGTGCAGTGCCGATCATTAGAAACAAACCAGCCACTACACATTTCCTGTAGTTAGAGTTGTTCAACTATAAAATGGTTATTTTTATTGTTATTTAATTTTTACTTGCAAGTTTATAATGATGAATATAATGGATAATTGTAGTGGGTGGTGTTGGTGGAAATGTCCTGATAAAACAAATGTGCAGAATCTAAAAATTAACTCCAAATTTCATTTTTTGGCAAACACTAATTATTAGTACATTATTGATCGCCACGGTGATGTTTCAGGCCAGAGTAAATTCTCTGTGAGGAGTGTGGCACTTACGGTTATGTTATTATTATTGTCACTCCTCATAGGAATGTAATGCATCGTTATTTCTTGGTGGTGAGCTTAATTTTCGAAGCTCTAATTGTGAATCTATACGAGGACACCCTTTGTTTTCTTATTTTGCTGTAGGTAGTGGCAAGAAAGATTAGCTAACATTTGCTGTAGGTAGTGGCACGTGTATGGGAGATGAAGATCATCATGACACGATTAGCTAACATTGGTTATGTTTAATATTGCACGTAAGTTTATGGGAGAATGTCTTTTAATATTGGTTATGCATATATATGTGTGTGTGTTTCTTGTTGTTTGTGACAATTAATTCGAATATACACATGCAACTTTTCCAAAAAAAAAAATTGATAAAAAACGAAAGGAAAAGGAATGGATTATGTAAATCGAAAATATAAAGATATATATACTTTCTAATGGGCCACATTATCATAACTCCATTGTCGTCCAGCGGTTAGGATATCTGGCCTTCACCCGGGTTCGATTCCCGGCAATGGAACTTTTCTTTGCTGCTGCAATCACATTCTCCCAACTGTACCTCTTGATATGAATAAGTTTCGAACAAAATTGAGACAAGCCTAATCAGAATGTAATAAGGTTAATGTTTATGAGGAACACAAACAATGGTTCATCCTCAGCACTAGACATGTAAATTTCAAAGATCGCTATGAAATTCCTAGATTGAAAGTCCTGATGCACTTCTGTTCCAAGACAAGTATGATGGATCCTCCACAGGCCTGCAACAAAATTGGAACACATCTAAAATAACCAGTAATGCAGAAACACAGCCTAATATTTTACTGAGTTGACATTTTAGCATGTACACACACCTTGGCCAGATCAAATAAAGTAGTGTGAAGCTTATTGCCAAGAGCAAAGACCCGCCGCCAACTGTAAGGCATGCTATGCCCAGGAAGTCGTTTTTGCCACCAATCCAGCTTGTAGTGGAAAGGACCAGCGTCTTCTTGCCCCCGAAACTGTAGGTGTTGTAATTGTTCTCTATCACAACTTCAATCTCTTGATCAGCCTCCAAGTCCTCTTCGATCTTCCCGTAGAGTTTTCTAAAAGTTGGCAGCGCGGCCGTACGCATCCACACAATAAGATCCTCTTGTTCACTCAACTGTTAAAAATGCAAAACCGACAAAGGTTGAATTGCAGATAAAGTTTAGGCTGAGGCAGGAAGAGAAATTTCAAATTTGGCAAATATATGCTTACGGGTATACTGTCGTTGAGGCTTGCTCCCCCGATCAATGTTCCATTTTGGAAGTTTTTGGGATAGACGTCCGAGCCAAATTTATGCTGTCGGTCGCTTTTCCACGAGATGCCATTCTTACTGATCTCTAGCGCCTTGTCATTTACGGAAAAGGTGTATGTGTCATTAAACAAACTCCACGCAATGAGACCGCATGGGAGGATTGGCTCGCCATTCGCATAATCTTCAGGGCTACAGTCTGTAACATCATCCTCATAAGCAACGCTTCGCAATTGGTCATCGTTTCTGTCTTTCAAGTATCTGGAAGAAAATTTCCACTTCTAAATCGGTAAGAGATAAGAAAAAAATGTTGCAATGATGGCTCAGTTGTTGCTTGAAAGGCATAGTAAACTGCATTACTCAAAGTTCATTTATCGTCCCTTTTGTCAGCTAAAACAGGTCTTAGTAATAGCAGAAAATGTTTTGCAGATCCTCCTTAGTAACAAATCATGATAATTTCCATATTATTACAATTCCTCACAATCGAAAGTTTTACATGTTTCATCATAATCTCTTATTTCGGGCATGGAGCTCCTTGTTCTCTGATAGGTAAAGTTTTAAAAAAAGGTTTAGAAAGAAGATGGAAAAATTAAATCAGTTTGATTTATAGTATATCAGCAAAGAGGGCCTTATACATACCGACGATGATTCTGGTAGAAATTGTCCAGCTGATAATAGATATAAACAGGACCTTTCATTTGCTTTGAAACCTGTATAGTGTTCAGTGAATGCACCTCAGCTGAAATACACGTTTTCGCTTCTATAGCAGAGCGAGGTGAAATTAAAAAAGAAAAGTGGCCTAAATATATTTGTGAGCGGTACAGTTGGGATTGGACTAACCTGAAGCGTTTGGGTACATGTCTTGTTTGTGTCGCTGCTTTGAATAAATGCAAGCTTATCTTCCACAGGTATACATTCTGACTGATATTCGGTTTTAATTTCCACCACCTGCAAGTAAAAAGAAGCATAATCTCATACTCGATACCAATTAGTTTTCAACACCAAACTTCATGATAAGAAATTATTTATATTACATTCTCCGATGCAAACAAGGAAGCAATGCCAATTGGGATGAAGACAACACCAATAGATACGAATACAGTAATGACCTGAAACCAAAGCAAAATGGGGCGAGAGATGGATGATTAGGATGCGGAGCATTGAGTTCTACTATCAAAGAAAGGTTAGTCGAGAAAATGTATGTAGAAGCCAAAACATACAAGAAACAATGTAAGTCATACCCATCTTGGTGTTAGAATTGGCTTACTAGCAGGAAGTTCCTGCTGAGAAAACCTCGAGTCTGCCAACAGATGATGGAAAAGAACGCTGTTAATTGAAGGGTGAAATGTTCATTTCTATCGGATATTCACGAGGGAACAAAATGCCTACTTATAGAATAGGCGCGAATAAGAATGAAAATGCAAATAGATATGCCACACAAATAATAAGATCATTATCTTCTCCAACTGAATCAAGCAAGATACATCAGTGTACTTGTAAACATTATGAGTAATTCAAGACAACCTTTGGGCTACAATTGATGCATGCTCAACTATTAGTTTCTTTATCAATCTCAACATCGTCAGCACATAGAGGTATGCAAATCTAGTTACACTCTGAACAACTCAGATATGAGTTGACAATTTTCACATCGAAAATTTGGTTCAATAAAAAAAACTGTAGGTGTTCTACAAATAACTCAGCATTGGCTTTAACCTTAAAGGCAACAACAACCACTTGAAGGGACTAGCAACATAAGTTAGGTCAAGTGGCAAAAGAGCTTGCTTATGTATAAACAAGATCTTGATGTACATTAGCTTTGAATTTAAATCCAAAAAAAGCTACGTGAAGAGACTAATCAGCTAATTAAAGGTACCTTTTAATTTTCATATATTATGAGCCTTCCATAAGAGACCTGTTTTTTACTTCGTAGGCTTGCATTTTCACTTAAAAAAACTAAGTAAATGTCCTTAAATTGAATGCATCCACATTCCCCAATCCAATGTCAATACCATCAAATTTAGTGTACACAATGCCAGAACCACACCAAACCTAACCCATGAGAACATAACAATATTTTCAACTACATTGATGTTGATTCGAAATCCAAAACACATAACCAAATCTAAGATCAGTACAACTTCACACAAATCCCCATTCAGACAAAGTTTAATTAAACACACTGCAGTTTCAAAACCTACCCAATTCAAATTAATCAAGTTAACGCATTCCAGATCATCTACAATGGACTGAAACAGACCCAAAAACCAGAAAATGGGTTCAATGAGAAATAAAGAAGAAGACTAACATTTGGGTCTATTGGATTTGGTTTGAGCAGTAGGAAGAGAGGAGGAACCGGAAGTGGTAGCTCCATCAGATCCTCCCTTCACTTTCATGTTCGCCTTGTAGACAATCACTCTGTCTCTGGGGATGAAATTGCATTACTAAAAGACCGTTATGTATTTATTTATTTATTATTTACAAAATTTTGGAACCCAACCAAAAATAAAGAAGGACTCCACCTAACATGCTACGCCTCGACCTTCAAGTCTCCAACCAGTCATTCCTCGTTCTATCTCCTTCTTCTTCCCAGAGACTATATGGTCAACACTGCAGATATGTAGATATTGACTTTGAGTGGTTGGTCACGTTAGTGGCAAGCAAGTGTTAATTTAAGGGGAAAATACATTTATATACTTACATATATGTGTTTTTTTTCTTCGTTTAGTTACATCTAATTCAGATATTTTTTTCGACCCGTTAACAATTTTGAATGTAGAAAGACAAAAATGTTCTTGACTGAAAATAAAATTTTCAAACCTTACCCTTGTCTCTCTCTTTCTCTTAAAATCTCCAAACCTGTTATTAGCCAATTTCGGCAGCGATGGATACTCATCTCTAACATCTCTCTCCCTCCCAACATATTCAAGTCTATGTTATTGCTAGGTCATTTGAGTGATAAGCTTTGTTAGAATGTGACTTCAGTTACACTCTTCAACACCAAAAGTTATTATACTGTATGTTAATTAGGAAAAAATTAAACTTGGGTGTGTACTTAAATATGTCTTAAATTAAACCATGATTTATTCAGATTACCCAGTATGGTAATTTTGTTGATCAGTCTTGTTAGAGACATGAAGAGGCCATCGATATAATATTCTCTCATGCTTATCGAATGACTTGTTATGGTAATATGTATGACAAAGTTGGTCCAACAATATACTATGTTTGTGGAATAACTCGTCACGACAAAGCCGGCCCAAGAATTAGCGAACCACAGTAGTCATGATGAGTACTTCTCATTTGTGCGTGAAAGTAGTCAACACATAATTATCGAATTAAATAAACTCTATATTTATTATTTTATCTCGATTGCTTGTTCGGTTCTGCTCAATCTTTATAACACCAGATTTAGCCTAACATGTCTTTTAAGATGTATGTTCTCTCTGTCTTGTCCTCTATCACTTTCTCCATTTCACCCATTAAATGATGAAATTTCCTGACCCTTGTTCCATTTTCAACGTATCTAGCAAATACCTTTTCATATGCTCAGACGCTCAGCTAGAGCGGTAAACGATAAAGTCTTTAATGAGTCGATTCAATTTGATTCAGACTTGTTATAATTGAGATCGAGTCAAATTCGAGCTCAAGGTTCTCAAGTTTGAACTTTTAAGAGTCGATATAAAATTTGATTGATTATATTTTTTCAACTTTTAACAAATATCCATGATGAAATTAGACGAATTGAGCCGATCTCGAGATGACTCGTTTAATATTTAATGAATTATCATATCTTTTTGTTTAATATTACTTTTACCTTTTATTCGTATTGAAAATTAAGCAAAACGAGCCGATTCAAATTTGTCTATTTTATTTCGAAACTGAAACAAACTTAACTGTATAAACTCAGTTGGAACAAACGATCTCTCTGCTAAATTGAAATTCGACGTTCACATCTGTTATGATCATGCATGGGCTCAGACCTTAACAATTGGTGGACATCAAATCCATGCCAGATTGCAATTGCAATAAGTGATCACACAAAATGGGTTTCAAATACTTGACTAGGTAGGAGAGAAAGTGACCCCATTTGGTTCCTCAAGCCCAAAAACTGGCCCATATGATTTTCTGTTAAAAAAATGAAATGGTTCAGCCGTACATGTGGCACGAACACCAGATCAGATGTGTTCAGCGGCATTAGGGTTTTGAAGGCAGTTTATAAATACCAGCGCCTCCCAATATTCATTCATATCGTATCAGTAGCGTCTCTCTCTTCTCTTCTTCGCATTTCTATTGAATTTTGTCCTGCGTCAATTTACTGATTACCTGCTCTCTGAACCAATGAGTGTAGCGTATGAGCTGACGCAAAATTTTCCTTCCGTTTCTGCTTCTCTTTCTCTAATGTATTGGCTGTCTCAGCCTAGTTCTGCAGATCCGGTGAAATTTCGGTTCTATTGATTTCGATTCAAGTTTATTAATATGGAGATGGAGGTGATGATTATTTCCCCAAGTGATCGACGCTGATGATACTGTGCGACTTTTCCCTCATTTTGAGGGATCCAAGCCAGAAATCTGATCCTTCTCCACTCGTTATCTTTGTGTTTTCTCTAATAATGTATTGATTTATAAATTTTGGTGAATTGATCTGAGAATTGGAAGTGATGATTATTTCCCCATGTGATCGACGCTGATGATACTGTGCGACTTTTTCTCTTCGGAGAATCAAGCCAGAAATCTGATCCATTCTCAGCCTTCAATTCTGATTATTTGATCGTACGTTTAAGTTATTCCGTGACAATGGTTTGTGAATTACCGACCTTTATTTTGCTAAAAGATATTTTACTTCAAATCATCGGATCTTAATTTTATAGTAGATAATTCAACTAATTGTCGGAAACGAGCATATTTTAAACTCATTTGAAATCTTTGAAGCTTTGGTGGTTCATAACGTTAATGATTCCATTTTCAATTGGGTAATTATAATACGTACATTGGTTTTTAGAATTTCATTAATGTAATATAAAAATTGTGATATGTTTGGAAATGAGTCAATAACAGGTGTTAATATATCATCTTCAAATCAAGAATTATGTGCTATTGAATTTCGATACAGTAAGGCAAATAGGTGTTAAAAAGCATTTGAGATCCCAGTATTGGTAGAAAAAAGCTTTCTGCAGTCTCACTGCTATTCAAGAGGTTGCCTTCCTGACTACGATAGCGTTGGCAATAGCTGAGACTAAAGAGCTTATGCCTGATCTGCATTTAGCCGCAAGAACCTCCTCCCTCCCATTCCTCCATTGCCTCGATTCTTGCCTTCCAAATGGCAATAGCTGAGACTAAAGAGCTTATGTATCAGTCACTGCTATTCATAACTCATTCCTTTAGACTATATGGGCTGTTTCCAGAGGCATTCTTTAAAACATCAAATCTAAGTGTTTCATTGGCAGTCCCCGGAAAGCTGTCTCAGCCCGGCCAAAAAACGAAATTTTCACTCATCAAGACGCTATCTATTTTGGGGGTGAGCGACCCATGTATGGATTTAGGTCTTCTTTGTTTTGGATATAACCTCGCGAGGTGGAGTACTGTACCACAAGGAAGGAGGCCCTCCATACTTCAAAGTAAATGCCTATGATACATGTTGTCAATAGTCTGTCATGTCGTCTGGATCCTCAAAGGAAATGGGTGCTATCATAGTCATAAAAGAGTGAAATATTCCACCTATCCATCGATTGGTCATCCTAAGTTTTGGTACTCAATATTGATATTGTGGGGGCACCGGTTATGACTATGCATGGAAACAGGTTGTGTTTGGGACTGGTTTGACCAAATTTGCACTTGTACCCGAAATATTTTATTGGGTACCGATCCAAAAAAAACCCTTACAAAGTGAGTATATACCCACCTCTCTCAAAACTTGTCGGGTGCGAGTTTTACCCTAAACCCTAAACTTGACCTTAAAAGTATCCAAAATACAATCTTCTTTTTGAAAATGTCCGGAATTTATAATATTTAATTGTTTTATATATTTTATATATGTATAATATATAATTATATACATAATTACTTTAATTGAAATTGTTTTAATGTTTCTTGTTAAAAATAATTATATATGATATATAAAATAGTGGTGCAGGTATAGGTTAACCTTCACCCAATCAAAAACTCGAGGAAACAACCTGTTCTCGACCCTAATCCGATTTGTTTATGGTTTTACGCGTTCCGATTGGTGCGGGTTATGACCCAGGTGTAAGGCTGTCCATTTTAACCTGAGACCCAATAAACCTGACTACCCAACCCTACCCGAAACCTAACGACCCAAGGTGAATTTACGGGTGAGTTGTTGACCACCCGACTAGAAGTCGGACGATTCTTGAGTTCAAAAGTTGAACTCACCAAACCGACAGCAACAGCAATCCCAGCCCAAGTGTACATGAAGCCCAACCCAATAGTCAAGCCTAAACAGGTTACAATTGGATGTTGCTCTAATGTAGAACAAATAGTTATATAAAGAACAAAAGTGAACTATATTTTTCTGATGTGGTACAATCGTAATGTGCATGGAAGAGTTGAAGTTAAAGAGATTCGCGCATTAGAGAGATAGAAAGGCTCGATAGTCCCACATTGTTTTGGGAGAAACTTTTCTCTCACACTACTCCGTATATAAAATAAAGAGGGCAAATGTATGAGAAACTACAATAAAGCCTTTGCTTGTACAGCTCCTGGAGGTGGCCCTATGCAAATAGCTAGCCTATATCGTAAGTAGGGGTGTTCATTTTACCCGCAAACCCGACTA
>JAYMTP010002507.1:0-19501 GCA_036897365.1 Geranium brycei
ATATATAATATATAAAATAATTTATTTTCTTATATGGTACGGGTACGGGTTGGAAACGGGGCGGGTATAGGTCAACCCGCACCCGGCCAAAAACCCGAGGGAAAAACCCATACCCAACCCTAACCCGATTTGTTTCGGGTTTTACCCGTTCCAATCGGGGCGGGTTAATCGGATACCCGTTGAGTTCAGGTATTTTTGTCATCCCTAAGTTAAGGGGACGTAGGTGCCATTTTCCCTATTGAAAATAACATATAGTTGCAGGTAGGTATAACTAGAGAATTTGTTTTCTTATATAGGTCACTTATAGTTTTTTTTTAATTTTTAAAAATGACCAAAATACTCTTATATTTATTATATAGGGATAATTTCATACAACTCTTCTTAGGTATACACGATTTTCACTTACATTACTCCGATCATAAATGTTGCTCATGTCGAGCTTTAGAGTCATAACCCCTCCCAAACCTCGACTTTGAGAACGGAGATAATGCAAAATCTCAAACGAGACTAATCAACCGACAATGGATAAACGGACTCAAATATAACCACATGAAGCACGTCACGAAGACGATTGGCAAGGACTTAAGCAATAGTCTGTGAACAACGTTGCAAAGCGCAATTGGTTGTATTTCCTTGACAAACACTGATTTGGATTTTTTCATAATCATAACCAAATTAGTAGCGTTAATTCCTTGGGGTAATCGACCAGAATGAAAGAATTCCCTTACCATGTGGAGAATAGTCGAATCGAGAAGTTGAAAAAAGGATGGATTGAAGTCATCCGACCTTGGAGATGTGTTGGCGTCCATATCGAATATCAACTCGTGAACCTCAAGGGCCATGACTTGCCTCAGCAGGGACCAAGTGAAATGGTACCCAGATCATGAAGCCCACAGTCCTCCAACGCCATATTAAATCTCTACAAAAGGTGGTTCGAGTATTAAGATCCCCCGGTACATAGCTACAACCAGTAATATTATTAAGGGATAAGTCCAGGTGGCTACCACTAGAATTGTCTGTTTCTTAGGTGGGTACACCTAGAATATTTTTTTTTCAGATGGGTACACTTAAGTTTTGCAAAATTTTCACTTTGCACCTCTCTGTCCAATTCTGTTCGTTTTTAACATTTTTTACATGTGAAATGACTAAAATATCTTTAAGGGTTAAATGACTAATTAAAATTATATTGAAAAAACTAAAATGTTCCACATATACTTCTAATTTTCAAACCTATGTCTTCTTCACGCTTTCTCTCTTCCCTATCTCTTCCTCACCGCTACAACCTCCTGCTATAATTGAATTACCGAAAGGGCAGAGATCAAATCAACATAATCAATCTTCTTCACATTCAACTTGGAATCAATAACTTTTGATTTCTTGTCTCTCCATTTTTCTTAATCTTCTCTTCCTTGGCCTTAGTTTCACCCATATCCTTCCTCCCCCAACCAAACCGTCTTAACCCAGTAATTAATTTCCCTTTCAATTAAAAATGTATTTGGAATTAATCAATACATGTCTCAGTTCTGGTTAAACAACCCCTTCCCATTATCCAAATTGCTATTATGTTTGAATCTAGCATTTAAAGATAAAAATAAATATGAGATTATATTTGAAATAATTTGTATTGCTTTACAAAAATTATACTTCTAATTAATTCTTTATTACCATTAATTAAATACTATTCTCCAACTAATTCTCAATTATGTTTGTCAATTTGTATGTTCTATATATGTGTGTGTATTTTTAGTTAAATAATTTAGTTTATATTGAGTAAATAAACTATATATACAATAACATAATAAGGTATTATTTAGCAGGAAGTACATAAGTTTCGGGAGGTTGTGGCGGTGAGGAAGAGAGAGGGAAGAGAGAGTTTGAAGAGGGCATATGTTTGAAAATTAGAAGTATAGTTGAGGGCATTTTAGTATTTTCAATTCAATTTTAATAACTCATTTAACCCTTAAGGGTATTATAGTCATTTCACATATCAAAAATGTTAAAAACTAACGGAATTGGACGGAGAGGTGCAAAGTGAAAATTTTGCAAAACTTAGGTGTACTCATATGAAAAAAAATATTCTAGGTGTACTCACCTGAAAAACAGACAATTCTAAAAGTAGCCACCTGGAATTATCTTTATTATTAAAATTTCCAATTACACACCATCACAGATTATCAACCCTAAATAAAGATCTATGTAAATAGAGTGTATACTTACTATTTTTTTTGTAAAATGGGTTAATTTTTTCAAAAATGCCTTGGATTGAAGCATTTTTCTCCAACTTGAACTCGTCATTTTCCTCTTCTCCAGGCGACCATCCGGTAAATTTTTCTGAGAAATATATTCCGGCTCGCCATAATTTCCATTTCCTTTTTGTATTTTGTGCTATCGAGTTGCATGTCAAAATGGTCGGACGGAGAAGAGGAAAATATCTCGAATTGAAAAGAAATGAATTTTAATTTTAATTTCAGTGGCAGTTTTTTCCATTAAAAATCACTTTTTGGAAAGATTGTGCAGTACATGTATGGTGTAACATATGAGTTGTAGAAATTAAATTTGGTTTGTGAGGAGATTGTCTAATACAATTGTGAGGAGCACTCTATTACTTACTGTTAGCTTTATAGTGAAGTTACACCGGATTGGCTTTCATTTCTTTGCTCTCGTTCCAGACGCTGTAAATGCTTTCTTCCCTTTGGTACTAAAATTTGGTAGCTATTTAGTGATAATAACACTACTGACTACACTTATTGCAACCCAACCTACATATACGAAAATACCACACCTACACCTACATCAACACATTGATAATGGGGTTGTGCTACGACGACGATATTGAGCATCTCGTGATATATGTTTCTGCCATCCGAACAAAAGAACTGAAAGTATCATCTCCTACCACTGAAAATGCAATTGCAACAGGGTTACCCAAGAAACGAATGCTGACAATGCACATATATTACAAACTAACAGCATTAAGATCCATTTAATACCACACATAAACTGGAAATGAAATACACACTGATGTGATGTTCTATCTTGACTCAACAGTCAACATAACATTTTTCAAGATTGCCAGGACACGAGGGTTTCAGCATCCCATATCACCGAACACCTTAAGATAGCAACTTCAGTCGCTGCAGCAAAATACTACTTCCACCCGGAGTAGTCTCAGATTTTATCAAGCTTCTCAGCCTTCACAACAGGGTTGGCTTTCGCTATAGCATTCTGACCAGCACTGCGGTAATCATAGGGACAACTGTGTTTGTCAGAATAGCGATGAGCAGAACAGAAAAGGTCTCCACAACGACAGTTGAACCCTGTTAATCCAACACGTTTCCTGCAAGTAGTGCACCTGTTGGGGCCTTCTTTCACTATCTCCTTGGGTGCTGAGTTCAAAGGTGAAGCACATGATGTTTCAGCTTGAATGCCCACTGGCTCTACAATACAAGTTTTCATATCCACGGCAATAGCAGCCTCTTTTCCCATGTTGGTAGAGCAACCATTCACTATACTCCCGATTGATGTTGCAGCGAGCTGCGCTTGTTCTTGTTTCAATGCTAAATCCTTGTGGCACTTGGAGCACAGATTCATTGTTGCTGCACTCCCAAAGAATCCACAGTTGTTTGCACAAAGCACGGGAGCCTCAGGAGGAGCCTGGCATCCTGTCTCGTTGTGCTCCATTTATTCACCTTCCTGCAGTACAAACTCCAGTTACAGAACACGACCATTGATCACAATATAAATACACAAATTCAAATGAAGCACACCCCTCATACCTTCTCGTAACCTTTGAGGGTGACAAGATTATGTAGGGAGAAAACATTCGAGATCAGAGCATCACATTAAGTCATAGAAGACAATACAACATACCATGTTTGGATAAATTATGTGAATGGAATTTGTGTAAACGATGAGAAGCAAAGGTTTTCTGATCCCTCAGTCTATTCTCATACCACATGCACATCACCCTCTTTTCATTCCCACTTAAAAATGGGAATCAATAAATGCCTAAGAGTTGGTTTGTCACAAGACTAAATGAATGCAGTATGGGAATTCCAAACCCTTATACAAAGGTATCATCCTAAGACACTTCAAATATAATAAAACCTTAGTTTTTTGCAACTTATACCGTATTTGTTTTCATTTTGATTTCTATTCCCATTCCTTAACCACACCATAGGCATATTTTGATCCTCATCACATAATGTTAGGGAGTAAGTATGACCGTAGGGATAGTGTATAGTACAATAGAGACAATAAAGGAGGTACTCCCATCCCTACACAATTTATCCAAAGACAGCCTTGTTGTTTCAAACAGAACATATTATAGATGGCAAAGAAAAACCTTTAATCACTTACTACAATCTTTTCCTTGCATAATATTTGGCAAGCAAAAAACATATAAAAAAAATAAAGACCCTACAACTGTAAAAGTTCAAGACGAGATGTACAACTTCATGACTTAATCAAAAGAAGAAGGAAAACCACTATCTTCACAATATTTGTCCATATTACATACAAAACAATTGATACTCTATTATTATTACAATTCCAAACAAATAGCATATTCTGATCTTGTTACTACAAAATCAAATCCAATACTCACAAAAAATCTAGTAGCATAACACTGCCATGGACCATGGCATATACAACAGAAATTTTAAAATATTGAAAAACACATTAACCTACAGTGTAAGATGATAACAAGCAAGTACAAATTTTTAATCCATTTTGAAGTACAACCCCATTACCTTGTTACAAGATATCCAATATTAATTTAAAGAAATGGTTACATTATTATACAAATAAATAGTAAGATAGTACCTTTGCTAGTTGTGATGAATGGCAAACAAATTAAGTGAACAGATGATCACAGCAAAGCTTCTAAGTTAAGCCCTTGAAAGACTGTTAACGATAAATATTTACATTTACAAGACATTATTTTTTTAATAGCTCCTACAAATGCCACTTGGGACAAGAGCGGTAGTTTATCACTAACTAGTAGACTATTAGTTTCATATCTCAAATGAAATAAGCCTTTACTAGTTTTCACATATATGTGTCAAACCTCCCCTTAGAAAGGCAATTTAAATATATCATCCCTCTGTTCAGCCACAATTCACAAGCCACTTCTAAGGATTCCACAGGTCACCACAATTACCAGAACAAAGATAATATCCTAAAATAATGAACACAACTTTACTATTGGAGCATGGGTCTTTCTAACGGTGCAACATCGCATTTGTTCTGTATTACTATTACCAGGGCATTTTCAAATAGCTTAAACTTGCCCCTTTTCAATCTTAAGAAAATTGATATTCAAAGAGTGTAATAGTCATTCATTAGATATATCTAAGAGTAGGAAACATATCAATTAATTACTGAGAGACAATGTTTAATTTCCCTCACAACAAAACCCTTATACCAGTCTGATAAGGAGGGAAGACTTGATTACACAGTCCCTTCATAAATGACCAGAAATCTTTAATAATGAACTAGCCAATAAAAAATGTACAATTGTCACACTAAACAGGAACCAGAACACTAACATTGATCAATAATTTCAGTGTAGCTTCTTTCTGCGAAAATCACTCCTTTTACTATTTCTTGTATTGCATGTTTGGTTTTGAACCTTCACAATATATGTCCATACTCACTGGTGGTGGGTTCGAATGCTAATTCCAGAAATAGCATGGAAATAAACCCTCATTTGCCATAAGCAGTTTGTCAACTAATTTGCCTAGTTCTAACTAGCTATATCTAACTTCAAACAATCAATCTCCATAGATGTAACCCCAAGAGCTAAAGCTTACACTGTACTAGTCAAACAATCAATCTCCATAGAAACAACCCCAAGAGCTAAAGCTTACACTGTACTAGTTGACAAAAAACAAAACACATAATTATGGTAAATTCACAATTCAGCTATGACTTGGCAGTCACTATACATCAGGACCTAACTCCCCATCAAAGATCAACACTATAAAGTTAGGTGATAAAAATGAGAAATTTTTCCTTAATTTCTTATTTATGTAGCCAAAATTACATTCCTGGTCCAATTTACAAATAAACCACCCAAAAAGGATCCACATCAATTCTCGATGACCTCCAAAACTGAACCTTCCCATTTCAATCTCAAGATTCACCTATTTAGCACAAAAATACACGAATCCAAACAAACAAACAAAAACCCAACGAAATTGAGACCAAAAGCTAACCTGCTCGCAGGGAAGAAGATGAAGAATCCAAGGTCGCGAGAGAGAAGCTACTCTCCCCCCTACCAACACCAACACAATACCAGAACAAATTAAATTAGAACCAAAATGAACAAAAATGAAAAAATAGAAGCTCAAAGCAAGGAGAGAAGAGGGATAGATAACAAACCCTAAGGCGAAACAGGAAATGGTGTCAGAGAAGGAGTCTGAGGCTGGAAATGGAAGTGCCTTTATATACAGCCGCGAGTAAAAGCTCAAGTTGGTATTCGTCGGTCATGATCACCAGCTACTCAGCTCACGCTATGTTTTCCACGTGGCGGCCTTTTGGTGGACGGTCGGACACGTGTGCTTTGATAGGAACCCAAGGTCTCGAGGTGGTGTTCGGTTACGGTGGACTAGAGCTCTCCTGATTGCTGTAACTGGGAGAAAATGGGTTGCGTCATGTTTTGTTTTTATTTTTACTTTTAGGCTGTTGCTTTGCTTACTTTCATTTTCTGATTTTCTTGCATTTTTGTTTTATCCTTATCTTCTCCTTTTACTTTTTTATTTTAAATTCCAAGGCTTCGCCTTCTATCCATACCCTTTTCCATTTATTCTTACGATACTTCCAAGATTTTTTCCTTGGGAGTCCTCATAAATATCTACATGTTTTGTGAGAGAAACAAAAACCTAAATTCAAACACCAATTATATAAAAGAATATGGAAATTGCAATTATTTTATACATCTAATTAGGTACGATTTGCAAATTGCACTTACCCACATTTAACTACTATTTGTAATTTATAAATCATCTAACTTGTATTTTGTTGTAAATTACTCAATCTTGTTACGAAAAATAAAATAAAAATGCTCGTCTCTCATTTGATTTTTCAAATATTCATCATTGAAACTCTACCGAGCAAGTTTATGTTGGAAAATATGATTAACAATCATATTAACATCCAATTGAATAAAATTGAATTGGTTTTTCATAATCAAGAGATATAAGGCACATATTGTACATTTGATTCTCTACATATGCTACAAAATATTTTATTTTTATTTTTAAATTGTATTGAAAGATTGATTTAATAGTTGAAAAGATGAAGACTACATAGATAGTTACCTCTATTCTTTTTTTTCAACTCATCTCAACACCAAGAATATGAGTTCTTGGTTCTCTTCTATTTTTTTTAGTTTCAAATGTTCTTCGAAAGATTGGTGATAGAGAAATACACAAGTTCAAATTTGTCAGAACTAGACATTTTGTGTACGGTGCTAGTTTGAAGCCGTTGTATGATGGGATGTATACGCTCAAGGCCGACCTTATGGTAAAGTATAAGAGGCAAATGGTTTAGGCCCAAAAAAAGAGGTCTTTATACATTTTTAAATTTAGGCCCAATTTAAAACATTAAACGCCCAAATTTGTTTGCATACCTTATTTGACATACGTCTCTATCTTCTGCGATGATACGGCGTTGATCTCCTTCCCACGCGCGACGGTTCTGTTTCCAAAATCCAATCCAAATAAATCATATTTCAGTTCTTTTTCATAGTTTTTTTTTCTTTCCTCCCACTCTAATTTAATTAAAGATTGAAGATGAATCGACGGCGCCTTGATTTCTTCATTCATACCTTCGAAAATCAATTGAGTTGTGCATCTCCTTCGCCTATAAATTCATCAATCCGATCCCGGATTCGACAAGTTCTCATCTACATACACATTTAAAATCAGTTCTTCTATCTGGATAACAATTATTTTGTTCAATTGAACATGTTCTTCCTAGGTTGCCTCGAATCCGCGACAACGAAACCTTAATTGCGTCATCTGTCATTTTCAGTTTGGTTGTTAAGGTAAAACCTTTTATTTTTGTATTGTAGTCGTTAAATTGGGTTGAACTTGTAAGCAAAATTTGGATAGAGTATTAATGTATTAGTTTTATCTCAACCTGTTTTTGTCTGAGATGAATATATGACTTGTTTCATGCCTGAATATTTTGTTTGAGCTTGTTCTTGTTTAAGTATTGGCCCGAGCTTGTTCATGAATTATTTTTATTTTTCATATTTCTGTACATAATAGAAAATTTTGGCAATTGCAGTTTGGGATGAATTGTTCAGGTTTTTATTTTGTTTCCTAAAATATTTATTGGTGTTAATTATAATAGTGTGCCTCATTTCTCATTTATTTGTTGTACTTAATTTATAATCATTTTAATTTTGATTTATAGAATGTTAATATTCTCATTGGATTAGGAGTGATTAATGTGGTTTTTCCAAAATATTTTGAATACTTAAGATTGAGATTCCTAGAAAATTTTGAAAAGCATATGCTTTTATTGACTTGTAATCAAGTGAGAACACGTGCTAACCATTAGATCATTAAATAAACGGCTCGAATTAAATGCTAAGAAGCTGAAATTCTTGGTGCATCTTCAACATTGGCTTCCGATTCGTCCCCGAACTGGATTGGATCGTGTTTTGGGCCGAGATGTTACATATCTGATATGAGTCAAAAACACAAAATCACTTGGTTTGGGGAGGAGAAAGTCGCTGGAGAAGAGCTCATCAACAGAGACAGAAATAGTAGGGAAGAGCTCGAAGACGATTTATTGTAATGCTCCAGGCTCGATTCACCATAGTCAAGAGCTCGAAGACGGCGATTTCTACTACCATCGTACTTGTTGAACAAGAAATTGGTGTTACATCGGTGTGTGTTGTATATTGGATTTTGGTATAAGCCTATTGAATCTTAAAATTTAGAGTTCAATTTCCTTAAAATTAAGTTTTGTTTAAAATTTGAGTAATCGATTCATGATATGATATGTAATTTCAGTATATTTGTATTTTGAAACTTGAATTGTCGTTACAATTACGTTAATTGAAAACAAAGAGATAAGAGATAAGAGATAAAGGAGAGATAGATTAAGATGAATGGTATAACTATAATTTCACAAGTTTTTTTTCATTGTTTTCATTTTTTCACTTTGTTGTTTGGAAAGAAAAATATACTTTTGAACTATGAGTTAAATTTGCTATTTAATGAGCGGTCAATTAGTTTTTTCATATTTATTAAGCAATTGTATCATTTAAAAATTATAATGTGAAAGCATTTTTTAATTTTTTACACACTAATAATTTAACTAACGTTATCTTAAGTTAACTAAAAAAGTCAAAAGTATTTGTAAATTTTTTTTAACTTGAAGTACTGAAATTGAAATATATATAATTGAGTGTATCTACATTTAACTATCCTTTTTAAATATATCTAAGGGATAATTTTTGGTGGCTACTTTTAGGATTGTCTTCTTTTTAAGTGGGTATATTTAGAATTTTTTTTTTAGATGACTGAACCTAAGTTGTGCAAAATTTTCATTTTGCACATCTCCGTCTAATTCCGTTAGTTTTTAACATTTTTGACATGTGAAATGACTAAAATACTCTTAAAGGGTAAATGAGTTATTAAAATTGTATTGAAAAGACTAAAATGTCCTTACTTAGCTACTAATTTTCAAAGAAATGCTACACTCTCTCTCACCTTTCTCATTTGTCTCTGCAACTCCACCAACTCATCTTCTTCTTTGTCATTGCATTTTTGTTTTTATCAGCTTCCTTGAGTTATTTTGCAAGGAAATTAGATATTATATGGATAAACATGGAGATGTAAAGAAGAAACTAAAGAAAGTAAATCTAATACAAATCACATTACATCTAAAGAAAGTTTAATAAGTAACTGGCACCATCATATTTTCGCTTACATGATGAAAAATATAACAGAGGCACTCTAGCATGAAATCAATTTGTATAATTTTTGAAGAACTTTATCATCAGTCCCTCAAGAGCTCCATCTGCTAACTGAAACCATTTCAACAGCACATGTCATACTAGCTATTGAAATGAAGTTTAAACCAAAATACAACACTTCCAATCCCTTAATTAATTCACAATCATTGCTCATAAAACCAAAATTTTGGGAAAACAATCTTGAGCAAGCTTCTCACTTTTGCTTTTCCTAATGATTTTGCAACCTGATTTTCACTTTTCTGTCATCGAACTTGATTTGATTTGGTTGTGGAAAGAAAGACGCCGACGATCGGGAGGAGTTCGAGCGCCAATTCCAGAAGAGACGGAGCGACGTCGTGTTCTTCGTTAATTGCCCAAATCAAGACCATAAACCTAGGAACAAAAAACCCAAAGATTCTGCAAATGCAGATATTGAGCGCGAGCCCTGTCCTCATCTCATTGGATCGTGGAGAACACGAGTTGTGGCTTCTTTATGTACAAAATCGAGTTCTGGTCAATGAGTAGTTTCTAGATTTCGATTTACAGATTTGAAATAGTGACAATTTACATGTCCACGTGGAGAGGCTCGACGATTCGAGGTCGGGGACGTTTGAGAGATTGCCAGCCCATCCCATTTTAATTTCTAAGTAGCAAGATCCGTATAAGAACTTTGTGATTCATTGAGGGAATCAAGGAATATCGATTTAGTAGTATAAGATGGATGACATATATTAGAAGTATATACGAAGGTATTTTAGTATTTTCAATTCAATTTTAATAACAGTCTTCAAAGATATTTTAGTTATTTCACATGTCAAAAATGTTAAAACTTAACGGAAATGGACGAATTTAAATGTAGGCATCTGATAAATACCCCCCTAAAAAAATAGACATATTAGAAGTAGCCATGTAAAATTATCGTATATTCACCGTGAAAGTAAAAAATATTTGGGTGGAAAGACATTGCAGTTTTCCGCAAGTTTTCCACGATAAGTAAATAAAATCGAAAGCATAGTTGTCTTGCAGACGATGTCAAATTTGCAGGGCTCCGGCGTTTCCATGTGAAACCCGAAACCTTACTGTCAAATTTTCCGTTACTTTACCTAGAAACTCCTCCTCACTCAACCGCCATCGTTGCTCCGCATTCCTCACGCCCTAGGGCACCTGGAGGATCGCGACTGTGAGGACTTTGATTTGTTAGGGCAATTCGATTCACAGCGGAGGGTTTGGGAACTGGGGTTTTTAGAGCGAGATGGGAATGGTGGATGGATCTGATGACAGGACGTTCAGGGTTAATTTCTCTGTCGATGGGGCTGCCAAGCTCAAGGAGAGAGTGATGGACAAGCTCAAGGAGTTCATGGGCGATTACACCGACGACACACTCGTGGTATGGTTTTACTTGTGTTTTCTGCGTTTGATTTGATGCTTTTGTGCTATGGACATTGCCATTGAGGATATCCGGATTGGGGCTATTTTAGGGTTATCGATGGGTTAGATTTCAATTTATATACATGTGCAACCCATCTATTTCTATTGCACGAACTCTCTCCTTGAAAACAAGAGAACAAATAGGTAGTTTTGGGCATCTCAATGTGCTTAAAAATTAGTTTTTTTTCTTCTTCCGGGTCTGAACACGAGCAGCTATGCATACATTCTTTCACCCGTGGCAATATGTAATTTCAATCTCCAAGTTTTCTATTTTAGTTAATTGTGGTTTGCTTGAGATTCCTCATGTTTGATTTGTGAAGTTAGTTCATTCCTTCATGTTATATGCCTATCTAGGTTTCCTTTAGATAGTAAAATTGTGGGGTTTCGTGGGGACGATTTTCTGTGTTGGTGGGTAGTTTAAACCATGAATGTTCGAGGTGTCAATATGGAGATGGACAATGGCATATGGAATATCATGAGGTCGTTGATGTTTAGAGACATTTTAGACATCCAATATGTTTAGGCTGCTCTTCTTTCAAGAAAAAGATCCCTCTTTACATTTGTATTGTATTGTATTGTTTGCTTTAGTTTTATTTTTATAATAAGGCTAATGTGTAAGTTTTGTATAAATAATATGGAACTATTATTATTGTTAGCTATTTGTTATGGTAATTTTCCATCAACCCCAAACTAGTCTATACTAAATTTTGTTTGTCCCTAATAAGTTAACTTTCTTTTTCGCTAGTGAATTGTGTCTGAATTACCTGCAAGGTTCTTTTATAAGATAGTTATAAGTTATAACCACACGAAATGTACATGCGGAAATCAATCGTTAATATTTTTCATCCATACCTTTTTTAAAATTCAACTAGGACACTTACTCCGGGATAGAAAAAGTATAACTTACGCATGGTGTGTCTCATACTACTTTTCTTTTGATGAAAATTTGGTGTGACTATTGTTTGGGTTCTGCCATATCCCATTTATACATCGATATCAGGTCCTTGAATATCATTCCCCCTTTTCTAGATAAAGGAACAGTGAAGGTAACCATGTGACTTTTTTTCTATACTAAGTTAAGGTTCAAATGATATGACTTCAATATAATATGTAAATAGAAAAAAAAAAAATTATGCTGTCAACAGTGAAATGTATCATGCGACCACTTTTCCCATGGGATTGCTCGCATAATAACTAGAGCCAGAAATTCGAAATATTGTTTTCCTGACATGTAAATAAATGAATTGGTGTAGGATGATCATCTTGATGGCTTAAATGTGAAATGCATTCTATCTGCCAGACATCTTAGATTTCCTAAACATTATCCAACTCTTAATGTTTATGGAATGCAATCATCACAAAAACCACATTCGAAAGCATGTATAAATCCACATGCTAGTAGCATATATCTATGCAGATATTACCCATTAACATCCTTCTGTACAGCTGAGCAACAAAAAAGATCATGTTGTACACTTATGAATAGCAACCAAGCAAGGTGGACGCATTCTTAAGCAAGCCACTCTACCACTGGATCACTTGAACCCTGAACCTGAATCCTTATCTGTAAAAAATGAATGACACTTGCTGTTTCCAGCCAATAGTAAGGGGACTTAAATCCTTTTTGCGGTGGTACATTGTACAATACGACATACTCTTCTATTAAAATAATCAGTGTTTTGTAGTTTAAGAAATTTCTTGTGATTGTAGATGCTGTTAAGATGGACCTTAGTCTCTTTATGCTGAACAAAATGTATAAAGATGTTTGAGAAGTTTTCAAGTTTTAGCCTTTAAGATATGGGGGATTCTGAGATTGGTTTCCTATCTAGTATTAATTTTCTAAGAAAACCAGTTTTAGTAGCATGATGTAGACAAATATCTCTTGATGTTTTTGGCGGTGAAATGCTTGCTTGCTCGGGACATAATGTAACGGGTATTTTCCCATGATTTTGATTCAATATGAGAATTTCTATTCTAATGAAAATTGGTGCTAGATTGCATTTCCTAAAGATTGTTGATGTGCTCTTCAGTATCATCTGTACGCCTCTTCAGTAGCAACACGTAGGAAAGGATTACGAATAATTGCGTCATATCTGCATCAATTTTGGCGTGGTTTCCAGCTTTAGGCCACATTGATCATGTGGTTGATATGTATAGCTTAATGTGAATTCTTGCAAATAGACAGAAAACCTTTCACTTTTCCCAAGTAATGGAGAATCTGTCTGCCGGTAATTCTGTTCAACTTAATGGCTTGGTGGCAGAGTTGGCCCTAATATGTGAACATCTGATATGATTTTCCAGGATTTCCCTAAATAATGTCAAAATGGTTTGTTGTTGTTGTCTCTTTAGCCTTTAACTTTCTTGCTCCAGCCACTAATATAGTTTGGACTGGGATAGGTTGTTCATGAAGAGATCGGTTCTATGATAGGGGATGGGAATTCTAGGAATAGCCTCTAGAATATTTATAGGTTACCCTTTCATTTTGTAGAGGAAAAATAATAGTCCAATATTACAAGTGTGTAAATTGCGTTGCAAGTTGTGTTTTATATTTCCCTACTCGATCAGTGGGAAGTAATTTCCTATTCAAATTGTGTTGCATTTTGTTCAGGTGTTTTCAGTTTATCCAGTGAATATTATGTCTGTTTGTAGTTCTGGATGTTTTCTATATTGTAACTTAATTTGTGCAGTGGTTATTACTTTTTTCCCCTTTTTTCTTTCATTGACATTTTTTGAAAATTCATTTGTTCCCAAGTTAAAGTACAATGGAATATGGAAGATTTTGATAGTTGTTTCCACCTTTATATGTCAAATGCTATGGTTTGGTAAAGGAACTTGACAGATTGTTGTTGTCGGCAATGTTTTTTTAGAACTATGAAAATTATGGCACTAACTCCAAATTTGATTGTCAGGATTATGTGATTGTCTTACTGAGAAATGGCAGGCAGAAAGAAGAAGCAAGAAATGAACTAAATGTATTTTTGGGTGATGATAGTCATTCTTTTGTATCGTGGTAATGTTTCTTACACCAAGAATATAGTTTTATTGAACTTGCAAAAAATAACTCCTACTTATTTATCATAACCATTCATGATGTTATGTTTTCCCTTAATATAGGCTGTGGAGTCATCTGTCTTCAAACTTGGATCTGTATGTAGAACTTAAGGAATCTAATTTGGATGTAGCAGTTCAAACAAAGCCTGCATCAGGGAATCATGTTGAAATTAATGATTCCCGTCACATGGATTCTGAATCAGAAAGGGTCAAGTCAAATAAGTTATCTAGAATTCGTCACAATAGGGAGTGGAAAGGACTAATTAGGGATGCAGCTGAATCCTCGCCTCATCGAAGCCCTGAGATTGGCAATATTCATGTTAAGGAGAAAACATCTCGCAAGGTTGATCCTCCCTCACTTCATGTTCGCAAGAAAAGGAGCCGGCCTGATGAGCAGCAGGATTCGAAGGTATATCTCCTTTTCCTTTCCTTTCTTTCACTGGAATGAAAAGTTGGATAAACCTTTTTTCCATAACACGACAATGCAATTTTCTGTGTATTTGATTTTGAACTTAAAGCCACAAGCCACCAGTGATGTAAGATGATGTATATCAATGTTTCCTTTATAGTTTATACACAGAGGCGTGGTTTTCACATCCTGAAGTTTTCTTATTTCATTCATAATTCTGGACACAAAGGCGTGCCTGACTTATATTTAACCCCAAATACCTATTCTTATGTGCTAGTATTATCTTTTCGTTTTATCAAATCATGTTTCATGTATATGATCCAGTTATGCTTGGCCTTTAGTATTGTGATTGCGAACATACTTGGATTGGACAATATGGTTGGAAAGCATGTTTTGCCACCTGGATAGTAATTGACTTAGAAATGGATATGAGTTCGCTTTATTGGACAACAAACTTGTATTTACCCATACTATAGTTGTATTGTTTGTCCATGTGCTTCTTTGTGGAGTGTTTCTAAATCTTCTTTTCCTTTTTCATGGTACATTCCTCCATTTCTAATATTTGTGCCCAATTGCTGATCTATTTAAAGCTAATTCATATCTTGTAAATTTATGTAACTGTGAATACTTTGATAGTTGCATATATTACATTGGTTATATGTTTTTTATAATTTACCACTTCATGTTTTTTACGCGCAACTATTAGCGAGTGAACATCTAAAGAAGTACGGATTGTTAGACTAGGTGCTATCTGTGCATTGTGTGTTTATTCCCCAACACTTGCTTTAAAGATGTAAGAACTTTTACATGTATATATATTTGGAGTATCTGCATCAAGACCCAGTTTTGAATGGTGAATTTATATAATGCTTGCTGCATAAGAGTTTTCACATTGCATAAAACTCCAACTTATTGACTAATTAAATGACATTTTGGCAGAGGGGCGCAGTTTCTCGACCAACCATACATGTCCCTAGCCGGCTTCTTCAATTTGCTGTGAGAGATGCAGTGGGAACTTCAAGCCCATCTAACTTAAAGCGTCTTCGCTCAGTGGTTTCTACATCAACTGGAGGCTCATCATCAATTGACCGTCCTCAGAGGATACAGTCACCTGCAAGAGTTCCAAACCGAATGTCGACTGTGATTAAAGCAGTAGCAGAAGCAGCTGAAGATGTAAGAAAAGTTAAATCCTCAGGAAGTGTGTTTGATCGACTTGGTCGTGGTATGGGTTTATCAGAGACTACTAGCCAACAATTTGGGGATGCTACAATGGATGGTGGAGAATCTGGTAATGTTATCCAAATTCCGGAGCAAACCCCATCGATACAGAAAAAAGGAAGTGATTACAGTGGAAATTATGGTAGGAATATGGTTCTGGAAAGTGGCACTGGATTTGCCTCAGATTCTACTTCTGACAATGAAGGTTATGATGATGTCAATATTATGGGCCATAGAGTTACAGGTGCTTCCCTTAGTGGCACATCTGCTGGAAATAAGGCTGGAGATTCTTTGATGGTAAAATACAGTGTAGCTAAGAATAATGACATGCGGAAAACATGGAATAAAGATCAAGATCAACATGTGGTAGCAACAAACAATTCTCGCAAAATAGTGAACATATCTGTTAACGTAAATACATTTGAACCACCTCATTTTGATGATCCAAGGGATGCTACAGAAGTTGATGGCCGTAAATCTGTACAGGAGAGTGAGGCAAGTTCTGGAAAATCTAGCATGCGACTAATGAAGGAGAATAGTGTTATTGCCTCAGTTGGTAATGGAAATGTAAGATACATTGCTACTATGTGTGCATTAAATATTTTATTCCACTGTGGTTGCGTGATGACATCTTAGTTCATCATTATATTTCATAGTTAACATTGATTTGCTGTTTCTTAACGAACAGGCAAAACCAACTATGGATGCTCAGATGGAATCACAGAAGGCACTGCAATCTGCTTCTGGTGAGTTCTGAACATATAAAATGATATCTTTCCCCGCCAATGCATGGAAATAACATTGTTAGTTCATTGTCAAGTTTATTGCAATTTCTACTTTTTTCCTTTTACATTTACGGGTCTATGAAGATTTTACATTCTTATTAACTTTCAAATGACTTGGAATCTCCCTACAATTTTCTTGATTTTGCTGTATCTACTTTACATTTTCATAACTGTGTTGGATGTTCACGTGCAGGTTTATATTCTGGTTCCCGGCCCTTGGAGGATGCAGATTCAAGAACCATTTTTATTAGCAATGTAATGACTTGCATTTCTGTTCTTTCAAACAAGAAATGAGTAATTGTTCTTTGTTTCTGACATGTTCACCCACACAGGTTAATTTTGGCGCTACCAAGGATGGTATTTCTAGGCATTTCAACAAATTTGGAGATGTGGTAAAGGTGGTTATAGTTACTGATGCAGCTACAGGGCAGCCAAAAGGGTAAGGGCGCCTTTGATTTTTCTTCTGTTTTTCAGTCTTCGCATCAGGTCAAAACACATTTCTTTTAGTTCTCCTTACTAAACCATGTTTCGCAAGCAGGTCGGCTTATGTAGAGTTCCTTCGTAAAGAGTCGGCTGACAATGCGTTGGCCCTGGATGGTACCTCATTTTTGTCACGCATAATCAAGGTATGAATTGCAAAAGCAGGCATTCTTTTATTTACTTGAAGGAATGGAACAGTGGTATTTTTTTAATACTATTTCCGCCTAGTCTGTAGCATGGTTGATGTGAGCTCTTTTGTGTGCTGGCTTGTGAATATTAGCAACCTAGACACCCATTATAATCCACAGTTTTTTCTTGCTACGCACAGCAAACCAAATTATGTTGTATACTTGATATCTTGCAGGTAGTGAAGAGGAGCTCTGCCCATCAAGAAGCTGCTCCAAGTATGACTTGGCCACGCATATCCCGTGGCTCTCCATATGCTGTTGCTAGATTCCCCAGACTTCCTTTTGCCAGAGGTTATCCTGGTTCTTTTAGGCCCCGCCTTCCCGTCAAACCCGGTGCGAGAAGTATGCAATGGAAGCGAGATGTTCCAGGTGAGGCCGGTTCTCAAGTCCCTGCCAATTCTGCTGCTTCTCCTACAACCCGCAGTCTTACCTATGTTAGAACTGAGCCTAAACCAGCTGGGAACTTGGGTTCTACCTAGTTTAGAAATTACCATTTTAGAATATAGATCACTGGAGGGCATCTCTACAACCTATCAAATTTTGCAATATTCTTTTTGCATCATCGACTATAAGGGCAAGGAAAATTGATTGCAGACCCCCGTTAGCAACTCTTTCTGAGCTTTCATAGTGGGAGATGAATCCATAATTGAAATTTGAAGTGGGAGAAGCGAGGAGAGAAGGTTATGATGCATTAGGTGAGCTCAGTGCTTCTTCCCCTAATCATAGATATACTTTTATTTAAGTCTTGTGAATAGGTTTCTTTTTAATGTTCTCCTTTTGGTTCTTTTATTTATCTTTATTAATTGTTGGCAACAGCGACAGAAGAGAAGAGAGACTGGGTCTGAGTAGTGTGTATGCTCAACATAAACTTGCTATTTGCATATACAACTATGTGGTTTAATAATACTAGTGTTAGCGTATTTTCGTACTATTATGGTATAATAATATTACTATTATCGTACATTGCAGTTTAGGCTGCAATTTCGCAGAAACTGAAAGTACATGCAAAAATTATCATCTTTTTCATGTTCTCCCAACTACTTTTTTTAGCATTAACATAATGTAGCAGAGCCTGAGGTTGTTTTTGTTCAATGGAAAAATATGTATGCAGAAGGCCTGTTATTTAAATATCCAAAACTATGTGTCAAGATTCAAATAGATATGGAAGTTTCATCAGCATTCATTTCATGCCTTGCCAGATTGATCTAAAGATTCTATGACCAAGCAGTAAACACAATGTCTGTACAAGTATAAGAGAGAACAACAATATGGACGGATAATTTACAGAACCAAACATTCTCAAAATATTAGGTGGAACAGTTACGAGAATAATATAATGGGAAAACTGCATAAACTCTCCATATTATTTCAGTTTTGCAGAAAGTTTTCGTTTGCTATTTTTTGTTGTAAAAACTCTCTATTCACTTGTATTATTTTACACCGTTGGTGTAATTCCGTTAAAATAGATGGAAATCTTGAAATAATTTCATAATCCTAAAAAATATCCTCACAACTTAGTATATAAAATTGTAAAAAGTTTTCATATATTATATTTGCAGAGAGTCTCAGTATACAATGCATTTTTTTGCACAATCGGAATAATAAAAATAATATACATATACATAGGGATGGAAAAAAAAAATCGAACCCGACGGGTACCCGATTAACCCGCTCTGATCGGAACGGGTAAAACTCGAAAAAAATAGGATACGGGTCGGGTATGGGTTTTCTCCTCAGGTTTTTGGCCGGGTACAAGTTGACCTATACCCACCCCGTTTCCAACCCGTACCCGAACCATACAAAAAATATATTAATTATACATAACTATTTTTTTGACAAAACACGTTAAAACTATTTTAAATTAAAGCAATTATACATATAATTATATATGACACATTATATATAATATATACAACAATTACATATATTATTTTATATTATAAATTCTGGACATTTTCAATTTTTT
>JAYMTP010002508.1:0-19498 GCA_036897365.1 Geranium brycei
ATTAATATTTATTAATTTAAAATAAAGATTTAGTGTAAATAATATTAATGAATATTGACGAATAATATTTATTATATTTTTATTAAAAATATTCTTGAAAAGTTTGGAATGAATAAAATGTTTTTTTGAAACCGCACCCAACAATAACTCTCATCTAACAGGTGTCATGAAATTAAGAATGACTGATTAAATTAGATAGGCAATTTTATTGATATATTAAGAAAAAGCTAAAATGACTTAAATTTAAAAGTTGTATAATTATATGATCATTTAACTTAACTTAATCAGAATCAAAATATTTATTTTAAAGTCTACAACTTTGGATTCCATCTTTTTGATGATTAAGGAAAAATAATATAAGAAATTATTAGTGACGAAGTTACTCGTAACATTTATGAAATACTTTATAAAATGAGCAATAAACCTAAAATATAAAAAATAAAAATAAAAACTTAAATTTAATGGGAAATTTCTTGGACGAGTCATTGAAAAAGTTTATTCAAAAAGTCTATATAAAGTTACTGATATTCTTCTCAGAAAACCAATATCGAAGCTTTATTCCCAATTCCAGGTACGGCCTCGTTTCCATTCCTCTGTTTGGTTGCCGAGAAAGCGTCGGAAAATTTGAGGAAACGAACCCCACTTCGATTTTCAGTGTTTTGATCCCTTCTTCGAAAGCTAACGCTGATTTCAATACATGGGTTCTGTTTGATGTTTATTTTCCTTCACTCTTGTGATGAGTTTGTGAGCTTAAAACAGTGCTTCTGTGTTTGGTTCCCGAGAAAATGTTGAAAATTTGAGAACTTTACGTATTTCCTGGTAGTATTTTGAAAAGCTGATTTCAGTACCTGGGTTTGGTTGGATGTTTTTTTTTTGAGGAATTTTTAAGCTTAAAAACAGTGTTTCCATGTTTGGTTCCCGAGAAAGTGTTGGAAAGTTAGAGAAATCTGCTTATCTCTAGGTAGAATTCGAGTTCTCAGCTACCAGAGGGGTTGGATTTTCCTTTTTCTGGGAATTTATTGCTGTCAACCTCTTAACATGTTGATCTCTGTTCGGATTGAGAGACAAAAAGGATCAAAAGCTAAACATAATATGAAATTTTCTGGGTTCAATTTACTTATTCTCTTAGGTTATGTTGAAGAGAAAAAGTTTGGATTTTTATGCTTTTAACTTATTTATTTTCAAAAGTTTATGCTGAGACTTGCTTCAATTGAAACCCAGAAGAGTGAGTTTAGTTTTGTGCATTTACACAACTTTGATCCCACTTTTTTCTCCTTATCTTAATGTTATGATCTGACTTGCTTGAAGATTGAGCAATGGGTCAAGTGCTAGGTTGTGTTCAAGTGGGTCAATCGACTGTGGCTGTGAAGGAGCAGTTTGGAAAGTTCGATGAGGTGCTCGAGCCTGGCTGTCACTGCCTGCCCTGGTGTCTCGGGTATCAGCTTGCCGGTGAACTGTCTCTGCGTGTTCAACAACTCGATGTCAAGTGTGAAACTAAAACTAAGGTATAAGCTTCTTTACCTTAAATTCCATCTTCACATTAAATGTGCAATTCACGGTCTTTTTGTTTTCACAAAGGTTTAGAATATCAACGAGCCTTGTTTGAGTTTTTCGGGTTTTGGTTTTTAGGATAATGTGTTTGTGAATGTGGTGGCGTCGATTCAATACCGTGCCCTGTCAGAGAAAGCGTCTGATGCATTTTATAAGCTGACCAATACCAAGCAGCAGATCCAGTCCTATGTTTTTGATGGTATGTAAAATTGTTTAAAGTGCGCTTTGGCTGAGTAATCAAGTTTTAATAGATTTTTGAGTTTCTGATATATTTTAATTGTTTTACATCAGTCATCAGGGCGAGCGTGCCGAAACTGTACTTGGATGCCGCGTTCGAGCAGAAGAACGACATAGCAAAGGCTGTTGAAGACGAACTTGAGAAGGTAACAAAATCTCGAGAGCTTGACAGAGAAGGCTTGTAGCTATACATAAATACCCAGAATGATTTATAATTTTATATCATATTCGAAACTTGTTTCCGTAACTCAGTGTGTGCCTTTTGTTTCCTGCATTTTATTTGTCGATGGATCATGCAGGCAATGTCTGCATATGGATACGAGATAGTCCAGACACTCATCGTGGACATCGTGCCTGACGTGCACGTGAAGAAAGCTATGAACGAGATCAATGCAGGTGAGCGATCTGATCGAGTTCTCACATTATACTATACACACATGTTATAGTAATTTATTTTATGGCGTTTTGTGTTTGGAAATTATGCACATAACGAGACAAAATGTATTTTCCATCAATCGTATTTACATAACACGGTTTTGACTTCACGTTCAGTGATAATAGAGATCAAGAACATTGCATTACTGTCTGCATATTGAAATTCATGCATATTTACTGCTACTAAAGTTGGGTATGTTTAGGTTTCAATAAATAGCTTTGTAAATTTTCTTGTTATCGATTTTCGATACACTGCTATGTTGTGGACTATTCCTATAGACAGTATTTTGAAAATCTCCGATTAGTCCTTAGAGGCCTTATCCGTCATATTAACGCCTAACATTTTTTAGAACACTGATTATTAGCAAACGAAATTTGTGCTCATAGTTTTGTAAGTTCCCTAAAATGTTTATGGCATTTTGAGTATTGAAATTATGCACTGTCATGGATAAAATGCATTTTCCCACAATCATATGAAAATAACGTTGCATTATGTCCACATATTGAAAATGTTGTGAAAATCACTAAAGCTAGGTTAGCTTTGCAATTTTTCATGGTATCGATCTTCTCCGGTACACTGCTATGCTGCAGACTATTATTTCACATTGATGCATTTGGTTGTTAAGTTTAAATAGTTTTGTTACAAAACTGTGACAGCTGCGAGGCTGAGGCTAGCGGCGGGGGAGAAGGCCGAGGCTGATAAAATACTGCAGATCAAGCGTGCTGAGGGTGAGGCGGAGTCCAAGTACCTCTCGGGGCTCGGGATAGCGAGGCAGCGCCAGGCCATCGTGGACGGGCTGAGGGACAGTGTCCTCGCCTTCTCTGAGAATGTCCCCGGGACCACGGCCAAGGACATCATGGACATGGTGCTCGTCACTCAGTACTTCGACACCATGAAGGAGATCGGCGCCTCCTCCAAGTCTTCGTCCGTCTTCATCCCCCACGGGCCTGGAGCTGTTCGTGACGTGGCGGCGCAGATTCGGGAGGGTCTTCTTCAGGCCGGTTCTGTGTAGTGTACCTTTGCTCGGAACGGTCAGTTAACTTGTGGTATAAGTTAAGTGTGTTTAGGTTTTCATGGTTATGAACTTTACATGCTATGTTTCAAGTGTTTGCTTTGGTTTGTGATATTCAGTACTCTCTAAGTCTAAACTCTTGTGAAATGGGAAGATTTGCTATTTTATTTTGATCAAAGAGTATTTGATAGTTTGTTCTAATTTGGTAATGTGTTTGGTTTTTGTTTGATTTGATCTTATATTCAATTTTTGTTTAATTTGAGTTGTAATTCTATATGCCAATATAGAGTTTAAAGCTGTTTTAGCTCAATTCGTTTATTATTCGGTTTGAACTCGTAAGTTGATGGAAGAGAAAATTGGATTTATTTAATAAACAAGTTAAGCTTGTGTCTAATCAATAAAGACTTGACAGGGTCATCGTAACGAGTTCGAACTCAAAATTAGGGTTTGTTTAATAAACGAGTTCAGCTTGTGTCCTAATTTTTCAAGACTCGACAGAGTCATTCAGTATTAAATTGAATAAGTCTATCTTTCAATAAATAAATAAATATTTATGATATAATTATGTGAATTAGATCGAGTTTGAATCGGCTCGTTTTGTATTTAATGAATTATGTGTTCCATTTAATATAACTTTTAACATGGGAAAATCAAACAAATCGAGCGAACTTAAACTTACTATCTTTCCAAACTTAAACTTCACTATCTTTTTCCAAACCAAACTCAATTTTAATTACGTACACTCATTCGAACCCAAGCCTATCTTTAGCAATCAAGACTCAATTCGGCTCATCTACATCCTTAATCACAGTGCATTATATAAATCGTGTTCAATTTCAAGTAAATCCTTGGCCTGAGAAATATTAAAACAGAAAAATTGAGAAGTAAGCTGTGTTTCATACCACAAAATTTTCAATTATTACATCCAAAATGGACTCATAAAACTCTTAGTTCAAAAACTTACAACCAACCATGAGTTCAAAAATCAGCCTGAATTGCTCAAACTAAAATTAACCTTCACTTCACTGCAATGAGAAAAAAAACATAAAAACTAAGGCTTGAGAGCCAGAGACAGTCCAATCTTGGCAGTCTTGTTTATAGCCTTGGTGTCAACCTCCCCCGAAACAGTGAACACCGACTGCGGCCTCCACGTGTGCTGGATCAGCGCGCTCGCCTTCCCCAAGTTGTTCACCCGAGCCTTCACTGTGGTGATCGGGTCCAGAGCGTGCTGAGCCCCGACAGTGATGGTGTTGGCGTTGGTGGAGAAGCTGTGAGCCACTTCCGCGCCAACTGATGTCGTCGGGTTCACAATGTGGTAGTAGGATCCATTGAGCGTGTCGCCCTTCTCATTCCTACGCCATAAAACAGTATTAGACGCAATGGTCTAAAAAACTCTAGGCGCTAGTCAGGCGGAAAGGGCCTTCTAAGGACTAATCGGAAAATAAATCAGATTCAAAAATAAATCAGGAATTAACAGAGTATTAATTGGGCACTAATCGGACAAGTTGGGGACTTTTTTAGAACACTGATTAGGCGTACCCTCCATTTCCATCCGAGCATATAACATAAAAAGAAACCGAGAAATGAGACAAACCGGATACTGAATTTGTCTAGGGCGAGAAATACTCACACAGTCAAGGATGCAGTCAAGTCCGGCTTGGAATAGCCGACTCCAGCATTGCATTTTGTGAAATTCCCGGTTTTGGAGTCAAACGAAACATCAGCGCCGATTGCAGCTCCGCTGATTCCGAGGACTCCAGAGAAGTTGATGACCGGGTGCTGTGCCAACCCGACGCTAGTGCTTATACCAGCATAGTCATGCAGATACTGGAGCTCTAACTGTCACACGATCAGAATTAACCAAAGTCAGAACAGATCCTCCAATGTACAAGAAGACGTATTAAGAAAAGTAGTGAACGGATTATTAGAAACTAACCTTCCCAGACCTATGATCGGGCAGTTTGAAGCTAAGGACCGTCTTTAGACCAGGAGCGGGTTCGTTAACTGTGATTGTGGTGGTAAGCTACCAACCATAACAAGTTTCAGTGAAATTATTTAAGTATAAGAAAGCAAATCTATTTTTTGAATTTAAATGTCTTTAGATACAATGTGCAGAGAAAACACAACATAAAGACAATAAACACATCATCTTGTAATCATAAAACTCGAGCAAATTTGATGCTCAAATACCAAAACCCACACATAACCTTGATTTAGTGAGTTGTACATAAAAAAATCGAATAGGTTTAAAATAAGCATTTAGCTTACCGTGCTAACAATTTACAAATTCAGTATGGTAAGAAGCTTACGTTGGAGTTGGTATCAACTTTGATATCAGTCGTGACGTTCTTGTTCTTCAACTGGGTATTGACATCACTGAGAAATAGGTCTCCTTTCTTTGTTCCTGATGATGTGATAGTCTGCAACAATGAAAAACAGGCAAATGCAAATTATAAGTATATGCTTTGAAGATTGTTAAACATCTCAAATTACACCAGACCAGAAAAATAATAAATCTCCCAAGTTGCAGGTATCATATAGTCGGATCAGATTGGAACATATGACTATTCTATGAAACACAGTTCAATAGAACATCAAGCAGATAGTAACACAACCATGACCGAAGGTAACACGAATAAAAACGAGGTGGAATGTAACAAATGAAAAATCCACACAAAAGAAACCAAGCCTAAAAAGGAATGCAAAGAATGGAAATAACTTCTATCAATGCTATGAATGTGTGTGTATTATCGGTAACTACGTGAAAACCGAAAAAACACCAGAGACAACACTAAGGCACTGCAACCACAAAAGATGAAAATTATAAATCAATCGATCCAAGCAGGAAACAAACTGAACCACGGGAAAAATACAAGCACAAACTTCTAAATGCCCTAAACAATAAGCCTAATGCTAACCTAAAAACCCAGTTCAGAAAATATCAAGAACCAACTAAGAAATATACTCCTAACCTAACAAGAACCCCAAATATAACAAATGTGCGTTCCATCAAAACAGTACAGTGTAAAAAGAAGAACAAACCAACTACACTCCCAAGCTCAACCAGCGTTCTAAAAATCCCCAACCAGTCCGATTAGCCCACAATCAACCTCATAAGCCCTATTCGCTCAACTAGGGCCTAGCATTTTTTTAGAACACTGAGCTCAACCAAAACAATGAACTATCCAAATTCACCAGAACATACAAATTTCTCAATAAACACAATCCATCCAAACACAAGAAACCCTTGAGCTGATACAACAACCAATCCATGAACTGATGAACAAATATGGGTCTGGATAAAAAAAACTTACCACACCAGTAGGAGAGCAGGTGGAGAGAGTGAACTTCTGGTCACTCTGGTAGTCCTTGTTCAGAAGATCTGAAACCCAGAAACACCCACAACACAAAACCCACAAAAATCATCAATCCACACACAAATCCCATATGGGTACTGTCAAATCGATCCAAAAAAGCAAAAAAAAAAATGAAGAAAGGCCGAACCTTTGGCCTTTTTGCCGATGTCGGAGTAGAGACCAGGACCTTTCGCCATTGCTTCTTGCTTGAGAAAAAAAGAGAGAAATTGGAAGAGAAGAAGATGATGATTTGCTCTGTAGCTGCCAAAGCTCACAAAATGGGTGGACTTTATTTATATCTGAAAAACCTAATTACAGCTTTCTTTTCGGGGAGGGCTTTTTTATTTTAATTTTTTTTCTTCTGGTTTTATCTCAAACCGTCCATTATATTCTTGGACAAGAAGGCAAGATTTAAAAAAAAAGGGTGATGCAGTACATTATACATGATATAGTACAGTCCTCTCCAAGTCGGGTCGGGTTCAATGTGTTTATGATTACGGGTGTTCATGGTTTTAAAACCGAATCGAACTGGCCAGGAACTGGATCGGACCGATCACCACAGCTCTTGAATTTGAAGAACCAAAATCCGATTCTAACCGGTGTCAAAAGGTTTGGTTCTACGGTTCCAACCGAACCGATGAGCACCGATTGATTTTAAGGTTTCAATTTGGACGCGAGTTATGTTACCACCACGTGACGTGACTAAAATGACTTATTCTCATCAAAATTTACTAATTCGCAGTCCATTTTTAGAATATAGAAAATATGCAAGTACAGTTTGTAAAAAATTATATAGTAGACGTTAGTTTTTGCATCCGCAGTACAACAGGATCGGGTGACTTGGTCAGGTCTAATCGATGTTCTTAAAACAGTAGGCATTAGTAAGAAGAGAGCAAGCATTCTGAAGATCAATCAGAAATTAGTCAAATATTAATTAAAAAATTAACTAGACTGATCAGACAAGTGAAAGACTTTTAGAATTCCAAGTCTAATGTATCTATAAACAGGGCACAATATATATCTTACCCTTCACAAAACTTCATCAAAATTCTTATTACTTAAAGCTATAATGGTATGTATGCTCCAAACAAAACATACTCTCTCTGCCCTAACCTATGCACTGTCAGATTCATTCCCTGAATCTATATTCAGGGGTTGCGGATTCTTGTATCCGCTCACTTCCTCCTGGTATCGCTTCTTGTCCGCACGAGCCTTCGACTCATAAGGTTCTTTATCCTCGGCTGGACAAAACATTTATTGTCAGCTTCAACATTCGACAAAAATCAGTATTCTTAAAAACGGCAGGCGCTAGTCAGACAAATAGGGCCTTTAGAGACTACTCATGCAAACCTTTATTATTAGCTTCCACATATGACAAATATCAGTGTTCTAAAAATACGTTAGACCCTAGTCAAGCAGATTGGAGCTCGGGAAACTAATCAGGCAAAACCTTCATTATTAGCTTCATCACATGATAAAAATCAGTGTTCTATTAAAACGTTAGGCGCTAATCAAGCAGATTGGGCCTCCAGAAACTAATTAGGTAAAACCTTTATTATTGGCTTCAGCATATGACAAATAATCAGTGTTCTAAAAAACGTTAGACGGGATAGAACCTCCTGAGACTAATAGAATTATTCAGAGTAATTTGGGAATTAATAGGAGACTAATCCGAGATTTTTGGAACAGTGATTAAAATATTCTATCTCAAGCGGGCAAGATTAAGTTCAGCTAAACTCGAGCTGTTCTTACTTGTCATGTTTTTCCACTTGTCTCCAAGCACTCTGCCGATATCTGTAAATGAAATTCCAGGATTGCTCTTCTTTATATTCTGTAACCATCGAAATAAAGTTAGCAACACTAAGAACATTAGCAAATAGATTCATGTTAATTAGTTCCAGTCTGTTACAATAGCGATAAGAGTAGCAGATAAGCTGACACACCTCCCTCTCAGTTTGAGCAAAGAACATGAAACCAGACAATGCCCTCTTTGGCGCATTCGGGTCCTTTTTCTTCTTTGGCCTCTTCTTCTTTGTGCCCTCTTCTTCTCCATCTTTTAGTTTCTTCTTTGGAGGTGGCTTCGAAGCTGAAGGCTCTTTCTTCGGTTGCTCCTTTTTAGCAGGCTTCTGCTGTTACACATCAATTTCACGTAAGATTTAACATGCGACATTATGTCAAAACATTTTCTTATAGATTTGAACAGTGTTCTAATAAACGCTAAGTGCTAGAGGGCCTTCTGAGGGATTTAATAGGGGATTAGTCGAGGACTGATAAAAAAATTAATCGGACAAGTCAGAAATTTTTAAGAGACTGAATTTGAGTATGAAACGATATACTTGCCTCTTTCTCATCTCCGCTGATACTACCATCAGAATCATCTCCCCCAGAATCATCTGTTGGCGAGCCGCCATCATCCTTGTCAGCAACGAAATCTTCATCCTGTAAAAGTTCATCATGCTTAACTTAAATAAATGAATCGAGTTGATTTGCATACATAGCATCAAACAAATATGAAAACACTCTAAAGCTATGGCAACAGATTTTCCTGTATAATAATTCACCTCTTCGTCGCTCTCGCCAGCTTCATTTCTAATGCGCTCAAGATGTGGGTCAACGGCATCATCATCGTCCTTGAGTAATTCAGACACGCGATCTGTAGTTGTTTTGGCATCACCTAGGTTCAGAATTTTCAAACCCTTCCCACTGTGAATTACCAAGTGTTAGAATTAAACCACATTCGGAGTATAATCATAGAAAAAAAAGATAAGAAACTCGAACTAACCTGATAAAGTCAAAAAGATTATGGTACTCGTTCCTCTGAATGTTCCGAAACAGATGTTCTTGCTCGGTTTTCAATCTTATATTTAGATCAAAGTAATGCATATTCGATCCACCCGCAGTGTGCCTCTCGAACTCAACATAATCGATCTGGTAGTAAGGATAAATAAGTCATCTACGTGTAACGAAAAATGAGATCCTTGTATGTATTGATAGGAAGTCATACCTCTTCATGAAGAATAAGAGTTGGAGGTTTGGGGAGAAAGAAAAAGCTTTTCTCAAGTGGATACAGGACACCATCCTCGGCTTTCAACGAGGACTTTACAGCATAACCATCTTGACAGCTCCTGAACTTTCCTGGTTTAGTAACCTTGGCACCAGATAAGCCGCGCAATATTGTGGTGAACACTTCATGAATCAGTCCCTAATTGGCAAAGCACATGGAACAAGAGACAAAAATAAATAAGTTATACTTCATACGAACAAGTATCAAATCAATGAGAGGCGAGTTTGAGGCTGGCGGTATTTATCACCTTATAAGTTGCTTCTAACTTGTCCTTGTACTTTGTGTTCAAAAGATCTTCATTCATGGATACAGTGGTCTGAACTACATAGTCCGTTTCAAACTGTAGCAGCAGATGGGCATAAGACGAGTTTGTGAAAGTGAACAAAATTACAAAGAAGCTGTATATGATCGATCAACCGCAGACTAAAACCATAAAACAAAACAAAACAAAAATAACAATACCTGTAGCACAATATGTGGATACAGAGTTTGGCCTTTACGGATTGGCGGGTCTAAAGTAACAACAACAAAGGTATGTGGCTGGTTAGACTGCACATAAACAGACAACATAAATAAGTTATGTTAAGGTGCGCAAAATTACATGTCACCAACACTTCATGCATGTGCACTAAAGCCATAACACAATGAGATATGTGGTCATGTGGAGAGAGAGAACCTTTGGAAGTAGAAACAGGCGAACAACACTGCTGTATTGAATTTTAAAATCATTAGCCTGCCCTTGGAGACGCAAGAATGAAAGATGAAGTTCAATGCTGTACCGACCCCTATGTAAAGTAGATACATGTTAGTCATGCATTATTTAGAGACTAAGTAAAATGGTAACTATCCCCTTCTCTACCACACTTACCTTGGCGTGAGAATGGCAATGCCCTCAAAAGTAGCAACAGCTTCTTCACCTCCAGCACCAACATCAGCCATTGACATTATTTTTTCACGGAAAACCTAGCACAAAAGAAATTCACAAGAGTTCTTGTAAACATTGAAAGCAATCAATTTTCTCAATACGAATATGACAGGAGTGGATTTTACCTGTGCAGGGGGACGATTTTCATCTCCAACATATTGTGTGTTGGAATTAGGTATGTGAAAGCTTATTTCCATCAATGAGTCTTTCTGCGATTGTAGCACATAAACAAACTCAGAATAACGTAACTCATAAACTAGCAATCTAAAACGAAAGTTTAATTTACTACCAAATTAATCCTATAAGTATGACAACGTAAGAGTCAGTAACACATATAGAGGAATGGACCTCATTAGCTCCAGTCGTATCATCAACATGGAATTCTAGTAGCACGTCATTTTTTCCTTGGAGCTGTGTTTGGGCGACATCTGCTAAAGACACCTCAAATGCTTGCTTTGAACTCACCATAAAAGCCAACATATTCCCTGAAAATATCATCGGTAGCGTCAAGAAAGCCAATATGCCAAATTGCATAGAAATTATGAAACATATCATACAATCACATCAACCAGCTAGATAATGCACATAAGGTAATGACCAACGTTATACAATCAAAGCAAAGATCCATTCTCGTCTAGGAAAGGAAAGATATTGGAAAGAAGTGCAAATAAGAAACTAGGGTAGAAATACATGTGCAGAAGCATCAAAATGAAGTGAATGGGAAATCAATTCTAGTTTCTAACGTAGAACTGACAAGTTGAGTGGAAGTGAGTATCACACTGACCATTTAAATCAACTTCTCCCCAATTACGGCCACTAACAGAAAGCTGCTTCTCTTCTGGCGTAAGTCCGCAAGTGCTTTGGAAAAAATTGGTCAAATTTGTGATATCCTACAAGCCACGAGAGAACATCATAAGGCTAAACAAGCATTAGGTACTTGTATGCAAAATCAAGAGTTTACATCCTATGGCTATTCCACGTAATTACCATGTACCCGATGTGATTGATATGAAAGTAAAATAACAATCTTCTCACAAACACATTAACCTGACTGATGATAGATTCTATATGATGCACGGAACACAGAACATTCGGGGAGTGTGTCTAGTTTGACCTAGTGTCGGCACGCGATTTTTAAGTGCCCTATTCTTTAATAGTTTATATTTTAATTTGAACACGTCAGTAGATTCGTAGCAACAGTGAACTTGGACACGTTATATTTTCTAAATTTCAAATATAAGAAAGAAAGGAAGATAGTCAACCTATTAATTACCATATTCTATAAATAAAAAAAAGCCTTGGGATTTCCATCTTCTCTCAGTTTTGTAATTCCATAACCATATATTCTGGTCTAATAATTGAACAATATATTAACTATCCAACCTATTAATTGCATAGCTTGTTTTTACCTATTAATCACCTTAATTATATCAAAAGATAAGTTACGCTAACACCTTTAATTTATCCATACTCTTCTAACTTTTCAAACACTATATATAGTTCCATAATTGCATAACCTCGTATCCTGAGGTATTTATTGCATTGCATTGCAGAACTTAACCTTAATTCTACTATAACACTTCTGACTCAACACTTTCTTATTTTTATTAAAAGTGTCCTGTAGTGCTTGTCTGTTAATGGAACATAACTTAAAACAAATTCACCAAACAAAACCGTTAAGTATTGCATTTGCTCAAAGTTGTTCCTCTGTATCACCAAATTAACGTAAAACTGAAGAGGTAAAGAGGAACACGAACCTGGTCACGGAAGCCGATGAACTTGTAGGACAGCCCCTCCTTTGTGCCTATGGCTAATTGATTCGACCTTGGCACCTTCATCCACGAAACCCCTAAAATATCAGATTTTTCCACTTCCACAGCTTTGCCCCCGCCTTGTTTCTTCCATAATATTCCACCCGAGTGAATCTTAAGCTGTCCCAGATTCTGCATTCCGCCATTTCTCAAGTGAGACCACAATTTCCATTTCAATTTCACAATTTCTCATCCAGCCATTTTTTTAACAAATTAAACCCACTAATGCTCTGATAAGAAGTCGCAGGTGTAAGAATCACAAGAACTTCAACTAGCCTAAAAAATTAGAGAGCATTAACTATGACACATTCATTTGGGGTTTTAACAACTTCACCAGAAATCGTGAAAATTATCCTATACATACAAAAACAAAACTCTGTGAGCTTAAATCCACTACACAGATGACCATCAAACCAAAACCTCACATTTTCCCCTAAATTCGCAACCATCCGAGAACCACACGATCAGCATTCGATCACCAACTCAAACAATAACTTAGGGTTACCAAACGAAACTAACAAAACAACAGAACAAACACATTCCTTACTCCTCCAACAATTGCTCAACCTCACAAACAGGTCAAACCAAACACAAGATAACCAAACCAAAAACGATCAATTCACTGCTCCGATTACAACAATCCAACCAACACAAGCCACAGCATTCCAAATCCCAACACCACACCAACAAAACAAACAGCAACAAAACGATCCGAAACCATCGGAACAGAGAATCAGAGCTCCGGAAACCAAAATTAGGGTTCTGAAAAGCAACAGATCACAGAAACCTAAAAAAAATCGGAAAAAAACGCGGCTCGATTGTGCGGCGAGAGAGAGAGAGAGCTTACGGTGCCGCCGCGGCCACCGAGGGAGATGTTGTTGAAGACGTGACCGTCGGTCATGGCTGCGATCTCCGATCAAAGCGACGGCGAAAACACAGACTCTGCGACCGAGAGAGAGAGGTTTTTGGAACTGTGAATTGTGAAATATATAGAAGAAGAGGAAGCGCATGGGAGTGAGGGCTGCGCAGTGCGTATTGTAGCGTCTGGCGCGAAACACAAAAATTGCGAGGCCAGGGGCATAATTGGAATATTGAAAAGTATTCGGTTACCGCCGATAATGACCCGAACCCGAACCCGAACCCGAGTTGGAGTCTCACGTGCGGGACACGAGTCACCTGACCACTTTTGAATAATTAATTTCCATTCGTTACTTTGTACTATGATTTATTTTAATTCGTTTTTTATCGCATTATACTAGAAAAATGTATTTATTTCCTTAAGGTGCACTTTAATTTTGTATTAATTCGTACTTTGAAATATTTTTAGGTGGACACTCCTGAATATGTTACTTTCTCACATGACTACACTTACAATATTTTGTATTAGGGCGATTACTTATCTTTTTCAATTTTGTCACTCACCGTTTTCCGTCCAACCCTGTTACAAATCTCCGTTAGATGGACGTGTTAAGACATAAATGCCCCTCGAGCATTTGTTAAAATCAAAGACTGAGGTCGTTTCAGTCAAACCCACGGACACAGTGAGGGTGAAGAGCTTGAGTTGTGGAGCTGAGGCGATCGAAGGAGACAGCGGTGAACGGCAATTCTCAGACTGAAACGAAACGGTGGTCGTTGCTAGGACTGTCGAAACGGCTATGAGTGAAGTAAATCTTATGGTTTTCGAATTTGTAGACCACCAATTCATTAGACATACCTCAAATCATAACCAATTCATTAAACACCACCAACAATTGTCAACACAAGTTCAATCTACATTACTTATTACAAACCATATTCAATCTACTAACACTCCATTCCATTTTCTTATAATTCATTCAATTATTTTTAGAATTGTACACACTTAGCCCATGTATTATTGAGTCGGGCTCAAGCTGAATGACAAGAAGTTTCAGTGAAGTGTAAAGGTAATCAAATCATATCTGGTCAACAAAACCATGTATATATCTCTATTGGCTAGGAAAGTCCACAACACTATTATTTTTTAAGATATATGTATTGATTCAGAATATTTCGGTCATTTCATATTAAAATGTAATCATGTTATATATACACAATAAATGGTGATAAAAAATTAGAGAAAATCGTGACAAATTGACATTTCTAGTAATGTATATGACGATAAAGTGAAAAGCACGCCTAGAGTAATATAATTAAATAAAATTATATTCTAACACCTATTAATTTATTTCTGATTTTTTTAAATAAACAACCACTTTATTAGACAACTTAAAAACATAAAATCAAATATCATATACATGAGCGAACTTAACATATAGAAATAAGAGATTGGTCGATAACACGACAATACAATCATAAATAATTCTGGTAAATAATCGATCCCTCATCAAAAGGTCAACTCGTTTGAAGACACCACATGATGGTTATACGCAGGTCCACGTCCTCCACCTCTGATGGCTGGAGAAACTCGGTGGCTCCAAAGGAACGCGACCCTATCAACCTTCCTCGGTCATCACAGCTGAACAATATTCCCAACGTTGCAAACAACCACCGGAAAACTACCGCCTAGTACCATCAACAACCGCTGGACGGGACACTCACCGAATGCACGCACTTGTACTTAACATATCGACATTGATGTCGATACGGCCCGTCTCCACGGCGATCGAAACCACCAAACGCCATTCCGGTTACCTTCTTTCCCCAAGCAGGACAGAGCAAAATATTTCTTCTTCTTCCAATATTTTTAATATACGAGAACAATCATAGAATATTTATCCACGGAATAATAAATATTATTTTTTGAATAATACATCATTTTTAATAATATTTTTTTGGTAAGTTATTAGTTTTATGCTCTTTTTGGTCATGCCCCTCTGGAAATAAAGTTTCCATCAATGTTTATTATATTGACATAATTATTTGAACATAGCAAGAAGACAATAGGACAATATATTATAAAAATCTCATAACAATTAATCAGATTTTATTTATTCCAATCGTTGTCCATATTTCACATTAACATTCGCTACGTGTCAAGAATCAGCACAACGAGAAAGCAAAGATATGTATATAGAAAGTACTATAATATTATAATACACGTGCGTGTGTGAAGATCGATCGGTGTTTAAATCTGGTTTAATTTGTTCTGTTACTGTCTCTGCCAACCAATTAAAAATTAGTATTTTCAAGACTGAACATAGAATATTCCATAGGTAACTTCGATGTGAGAAGGTACAAACTCCATCGCCCGCCATTTTTAAACAAGTATAAGGTCTACGTCGTCGTTTTAATGCAGACAAGTTTCTTACGTGGTATCCGAGGTTGTCCTAGCTGTTGCGAAACCGAACTGTTTCCTTTCTACTCTCGTCGCACAAAAACAGAATGTGTGACATTGACGTTGTTGTCTGTTCCAATTTTGATAAGAACATTCCATTTGTTAGACTCGTCAACTAAAAGATGTGGATCCCATCACCAATTCAAATAACATGATATTCACTTATTATGAGAAGTGGTTATTTGTTTTGGGCCAGAGGATCATGATCCTCGAGCATGTCCCGAAATTTAGAAAATCTTGTAATATTCGATATGCTTGTGAATTGGGTATGTGCTAGAGTATCATATCTGAAAGATAGATTCGTCCACCGATTTAAATAACATTGTAGGCCTTCAATGCCCATTTGTAGACGCAACTTGTTAAAATTTTATGTGATTTAGTAAATTGAATAAAAATTCCTGCATTACTGGATCGATCCATGTGATTCGATGCAGAATGTACATCTTCATAGTATGCAATTGAATACCAAGTCTTTGGTGATATTCTATTATCTTCAAAATTTCCAAATAACTTCTGCCCACGTCTTTTCAATTCGTTCTTGTACTCTCTTCTACACTTTTAAGCTCTAAGCCCATCGTTTCCACCCGTAAAACTAGAGTGTCTCGATGGGTTTATGTTGCACATGTCTGAATCATCGTAATCAATATTCTAATAGTATCTTCTCGCCTATCAACACAACACTTATTTTGGTTCGAATATACTCGTTTCGTAATCGTGTTCTAATAATATTGTTACTTTGGTTATTCTATTAAAGAAGACTAATTATAACCAGAGGACAGTGACCTGCAACCGGCACGGTAAGGACAAAATTTTAAAAAACCATTAAACTATGGTCAATTTGTATCATTAGGCTGGAATGACACATTGATTTCATCGACCTCTTTTGTCTTTCACTAAACCTAATAAACTAATACTCAAATCAGCACATCACATTGTATATAAACGGATTGATCAAGACACAAACCGTACAAAGATCAAGAAACCAGAAAGAAATCAAGAAAGAACCATATAAACCAATGGAAACGATGATGATCAAGACTGAACCAACCATGGGAAGGCGCCGCGGGGCGGCTCAGGCGACAAGGCCCGTCAAGAGGCGCCGGAGAGACCCAGTTCCGTCCCCGGAGCTGCAAGTGACCGACCAGACCTCGCTCACCACCACCACCACTGTCAAGAGGAGCTCAAGATTCCGCGGAGTCAGCAGGTATGTCTTGAATCGAATAAGAACTCACTGGATTAATTAGTATGGTGATCTTGCTGACCGGTCGAGTCTAGAGGCGAAACGTCCAGTCTGGAGTGATGGGGTGATTCCACCCGTTCAAGTCCCACATCGAATAAATATGAGTATAAACAGAGTTTATATACATACTGGACACGAGACATAATATATTATTCTTTTGAATCAAGAGTCAGCTCTAATGTATATATATGAGCTCTCTTTTGGCGTGCTCATATGGTAAGGGCACGTTCACAACAAAACTAGAGTTTACAATCTGAACTTAAATTTCTTGTCAAATTAGATTTAGAGCAAACTTGGTAACATCGCTTCTCTCTAATAAAATTTCTCTCATGATCTCCTCGATCGCTGGACTAGTTGATATATATATTGCCAGTAAATAGTATTTAAATTTCAACATATTCTTGTTTATAACTTTACTTCGATTCTTTAATTGTTTTTACATGAAATCTTTCCCTAACCTCGTAAACGAAATACAGACATAGGTGGACCGGCCGCTACGAAGCTCACCTTTGGGACAAGCTCTCTTGGAATGTCACACAGAAAAAGAAAGGCAAACAAGTTTATCTCGGTCGGTATTCTAAAAATCTCTGACTAATTAATCTGATTGCTACTCTTTATATTAATTCTCGACTAATCTTCCATTAGTTTGTTCAATCCGCTTATTTTCTGATTAATCTTCGATTGCTCTGGCTCTATCAGCCCAACATTTTCTAGAACACGGTTAGTAACTCACACGTTCGATTCTGAAATCTCTCAGGCGCGTACGACGAAGAAGAATCCGCGGCCAGAGCCTACGACTTAGCTGCGCTCAAGTACTGGGGCATCACGACTTTCACCAATTTTCCGGTACATATACGACAGTCATGCATTATATTTTTTGATCAGCAAATTAGAAAAATCCCATGGTCTGGACCGACCTTCAGAGAACCATGTTATCAGCCTTTCACTCATGCATTATATATATGAAATTCTTGCAGATATATATTTGGATCCATTTATAGCATTTTTTAACACGGTTCAAGAACGTATAATATTATACAGATAATTGATTACGGAAAAGAGATCGAGATCATGCAAGCGATGAGCAAAGAAGAGTACTTGGCCTCTTTAAGAAGGTAATTAATTAATGATACAAACATATATGTAAATGTGATTAGTATATAGTAAAATTATTGGAGTACTAATTAATTATGTATATATTAATTAATGTTTATGTATATGATTAAATATTACAGAAAGAGCAGTGGGTTTTCGAGAGGAGTGTCCAAGTATAGAGGAGTTGCAAGGCATCATCACAATGGAAGATGGGAAGCAAGAATTGGGAGAGTTTTTGGAAACAAGTACCTCTACCTTGGAACTTACGGTACTATATATACATATAAAACTCATATACCAATATCTATACAATATATACATATACTTGTATAGAGAAGAAATTTGCTACAAATCAAATTCGGGTGTCCAAACGTTCAAACTGTAGAAAGTGTAGTGCAAAGTTGTAGAACCATCTAAAAGGTGTAGTCCAAAGTTGTAGAAACGTGATGGACCTGTAGAATCTTTAAGCGTGCACTGTAAAATCTTGCTGCCACGTGTCGCAAGCTGAGACAACGCGCGTTTAGATCCGCAGCACTGATCCAACGGTCGTAGAACGTTCGGACGTTTGGACTTTCCACAGCCGTTTGTAGCGGAATGTGCCCATGCTTGTGTTTGGTGTCACCAACTTTATTACTGATTTTAACTAGCACATTAAACAAGATTTGAAAATATGGAAATAATAATAATTTTAACAATAAAAAATGACAAAAAGACGGATTTAATTATATGAATTTCTATCAAGTTTACGATATTTTCCCCATCTATAAAATGACTCAGATTTAGTTATTTCATCCCTACATGTCGAGTTCGGAGGATTTTCTATCTTACTAAAGTGTTGCATATAAAAGACATTAAAGAAAAAGAGTTACTATTTCCTAATTTACAGCGAGACATGTTTAGAGCAGATTTTGCGATCCCGTCCTTTATTTCCATTCAATCAGAGACACCGCCCTGATTTTTCACTGTTTTGACGGATTATAGCAAAATGTACAATTTTCGATAATTCTCCACTCGTTACAAAATCTTTTTTCGCAATTACCCGTAAATTTTTTTTATCAGCAATTCCTAATCTACCCTCGCTCGTGTCGATGACTTCAGGTACTCAAGAAGAAGCGGCTCGAGCCTATGACATAGCCGCGATCGAGTACCGGGGCATCAACGCCGTGACCAACTTCGACCTCAGCACATACATCACATGGCTAAAGCCTCAACAACCCACCACAACGTCCCAACTAGACCCACCATCACTCACATTGGACCACCAACCCAACTCCTTCACACAAGAACCCAATATGATGCTCCAAACAAGGCCCCAAATGATCAACAAGTCGCCGTCATTCTCATTTTCGTGGTCGTCGTCGCCGTCCTCGTCGCCCACGGCGCTGAGCCTCCTCCTCCGGTCGTCGGTGTTCAGGGACATCGCTGGTCGTAGGATGTCTCGCCATTGGGATGGCC
>JAYMTP010002509.1:0-5000 GCA_036897365.1 Geranium brycei
TCGAATACACATCAATTCCCGGGCACCACTGTTGTCCGCTACATTCAAATGGGTTTGAGCTTGAATCATATCATTTTGATTTTCAGTTTCAACGAAAAGCGCAAAGTCCAAGTCAAAATGGAAAAGAAATCTATTTTTTGTCCAAAGAACCTGCAATATCCCTAAGCTAAGGCTTCCTTCTCTTGTTTGGTTCGACATCCCGAATCCCTATTCTGAGTCCGAGTCCGAAATAATGAATTGAGTTCGTATAGGCATTTTGGACCCAGCTATTGAAATAGCCTTTCTGGCTATATTTTCGGCCACCCCGCCCATTTCATAAAGTATTCTACCCGGTTTAACGACAGCTACCCAATATTCGGGGGATCCTTTCCCCGAACCCATACGGGTTTCTGTAGATCTTACTGTAACCGGTTTGTCTGGAAATATACGCACCCATATTTTTCCGCCGCGGCGTACGTTTCGTGTCATTGCTCGCCGACCCGCTTCTATTTGTCGAGATGTGATCCAAGCGGGTTCAAGTGCTTGAAGAGCATATCTACCGAAAGAAATACGACTGCCTTGAGAGGCTATTCCTCTCATTCTTCCCCTATGTTCTTTTCGGAATTTGGTTTTTTTGGGACTAAGCATAAAACGGATATCAAATGATGAATGGAACTTTTATTAAACTTTCTAAAGAAAAAAGAAAGTGGTTCTTTTTCATTTAAGTTTAAAAACTTTTGTTTAAAACTTAATGAGTTTGGCCAGTTGCCAGAAAAGGTCGCAAAGAAGCGCGATCCCCCAAAGAACCCCACGTAAAAGGAGACAGCCCCAATCGAGGAGCTCTAAGAGCTTCTCTAAGAGCTTTTCTAAGAGCTGTGTTAAGCCCTCGAGAAGGACTGCAAGTAATACACGATTATCAGGAGGCAAAATCACCCTTACCCTTATCCGTGGTAATCGTATTTTTCTTTTCCGTGGAGTTTGAGAAACACAAACTCTAAAATATATTTCCAAGACTGCTAAATATATTTTTATTAGCACTAATATATCCATTTAATTCTTTAAATTTACTAATTTAATGACTCTAGTCTACTTTAAGCTGGAATGTGCTTTTATTGCTGGAATGTGCTTTTATTATATATTAATATAATGCAAGCCTGCAATCCATTCTCATATTTTAGATCTGTCTTTTTCTCACAATACTTTGTCTTATCATCTTTCTTATTTTGGCAGGATCTTTCATATTATGGAAATGCCATACCTGGCAATTCGAAAATACAGGATTTGAGCTCTATCATAAAAAAAAATACCGCCCCAATTGCATTGAGTTATCCTAAAGATTTTCTTTCAATTGGAATTTGGTTATTCACCATGTATGAGGATCCCCGCTAAGCATCCATGGCTGAATGGTTAAAGCGCCCAACTCATAATTGGCGAATTCGTAGGTTCAATTCCTACTGGATGCACGACAATGGGACTCTCCAATAAGTCTGTCTACCACTACCAATAAGTCGATTTGAATCGGCTTTGTATCAACGTAATCTCTAGATAACGAATTGGTGTGGTATATTCATATAATAATATATGAACAGTACAGTCAGAACTAGCATTCTTATTGAGACTAGAATAGAACTCATAAGGAGGAAAATCGATTTATGGTCGTGTTACTTTTACTTAAGAAACTCAGCGAGGGTTTCAGCAAGTTTTTTTGGACTGAACGCCCTTTCTGCCAAAAAACTCTCATCTTTTTTGGTGCCAGCCTCGTTGGAATATGCCTTTTTATTTTTGCACTGCGGGGAGTGATGGCTCTGTTAATAATTCTCCACGCTCGGATATTAAACCTGTATGCAATTCTATCTAAACTGTATAATTGGCTACTCTCGGCGCCCTGGCGCTTTTTGGCCCTTATAGCCAAAATTATAGAGCAAATTATAGAATTTCTACGGGAGATAAAATGGTACTAATCTGTACTTGTATTTTGGTGCGAGGAACTAACTTATTATGAATCCACTGATTGCTGCCGCTTCCGTCATTGCTGCTGGGTTGGCTGTCGGGCTTGCTTCTATTGGACCGGGGATTGGGCAAGGCACGGCGGCGGGCCGAGCTGTAGAGGGTATCTCGAGACAGCCCGAGGCGGAGGGGAAAATACGAGGTACCTTATTACTGAGTCTAGCTTTCATGGAAGCTTTAACAATTTATGGGCTCGTTGTAGCATTAGCACTTTTATTTGCGAATCCCTTTGTTTAATCCTATTTTTATTTGAGTCCTATAATATTTAATGAAAAAAAAATACGTATTTTTTTTTATGTCCTCGAACTCGCTTGCTCCTTGCTTTTGCGAATTATATCAAGACTTCATTCCTACAATTACCTATTCTTAGTGGGTCGGGAACCCGTGAGGGGGAGGGCTTCTTTTGAAGATGAGGAGTTGGCATACTGATCTGACTCACTTCCTTGTTTCTCGTTTTGAGTCCAAGGGGAACTCGGGGAGTGCTGCAAGAAATTGAGTAGTCCGCAATTAACGCGAAACTCGGTCCTTATTAATTCTAATAAGTTAAGTGCCGCTCTTATTGAGATGAGAGCCCTCCCCCCCCAAAAAAAGAAATATATTCAATTTTAAAATGGCTTTTTTATTCTGTTTAGAAATCAGTAAATAAAAGAAAAAAAAGAATAAATAGAGAATCTAGTAACTCGAATAAATGGTAAATAGAAAAAAGTGATACAAAAAGAACGTTGTTCGATTTTGGAGTCTATCTATAAACTATAAAGGGGAGATTTTATGAAAAATGGAACCGATTCTTTTGTTTCCTTGGGTCGCTGGCCATTCGCCGGGAGCTTCGGGTTTAATACCGATATTTTAGCAACAAATCCAATAAATCTAAGTGTAGTACTTGGTGTATTGATCTTTTTTGGAAAGGGAGTGTGTGCGAGTTGTTTATTTCAAGAATAGGCTGGATCCAACCAGCTGCACTTTTTTTCTTGTGTTGTAACTAGGAAGAGGGGTGCACGATCCCGCGAATTCCTTATGACTAAATTCAAAAAGCATATTGAAGAACCCTAGCATTTCGCGATTCGTTAGTATTAGTAAATCTACTTTGATTCTCTATCGACCAATAACGCGGGACCATTGACATGGTTAAAGCTAAACGCTTTGAAGTCCAAACGCAGCACAGTACTCTTTCTACGACTCTAGTTAATACAGAAAGAGTGTTAAAATAAAATGACTAGTTTGAAATTTTGTTCGATATAGAACACTCATGTCGATAAAATGATTTGAACCCTTTACTTTATTGGAAATCGGAAAACGACTATTTCACGCCCTTTTTATCCAAATCCAATGCGGAATCGATGACCTACGTATAAAGTAAGAAGAGTTCTTAGGATAAAAAAAAGAAACAACTTTGCTGACAATTACATATTTTTGTTTAGTCAGAAGAGTCCTCCGAATATTCTGGTCTTGGATTAACGACCAGTTTCGATATTTTCATTTTAGAGTCTGAAATATGAATAGAGGATAGGCTCAGTGCATTAAAAAAAAAGTACGGGAATTCCCCGTAAATAGTTGAAATCATTGAGCGCGAGAGCCAAATGAATCGAAAGATTCATGTTTGGCTCGGGAAGGGATCATCGAAGTTCTGAAATGAATGGAAAGATAATCTACTTTCATTAAACGATTTATTAGATAATCGAAAACAGAGGATCTTGAATAGTATTCGAAATTCAGAGGAACTGCGGGGGAGGGCCGTCGAACAGCTGGAAAAAGCTCACGCCCGCTTACGGAAAGTGAAAACGGAAGTGGACCAGTTTCGAGTGAACGAGTATTCTGAGGCGGAACGAAAAAGGTCGAACTTGATTACTTCAACTTATAAGGAGTTAGAACGATCAGAAAATTTAAAAAATGAAAGCATTCGTTTTGAACACCAAAGGGCAATTAATCAAGTCCGGCAACGGGTTTTCCAACAAGCCCTACAAGGAGCTTTGGAAATTCTGAATAGTTGTTTGAACAAAGAGTTACATTTACGTACGATTAGTGCTAATATTGGCCTCTTTGGATCCATGAAAGAAGGAACTTATTAGTCCTTCGACTCTTCTACTTATCCCACTCCGTGCAGGCATTATTTTTTTTCTTCCAAACAAATGAAGAAAGAAATAGTCATGGTACCTATTAGAGCTGATGAAATTAGTAATATTATCCGTGAACGTATCAAGCAATATAATAGAGAGGTCAAGATTGTAAATATGGGTACCGTACTTCGAGTAGGTGACGGCATTGCTCGTATTTATGGTCTTAATGAAGTAATGGCAGGCGAATTGGTAGAATTTGAAGAAGGTACGACAGGCATTGCCCTTAATTTGGAATCAAATAACGTTGGTGTTGTATTAATGGGTGGTGGTTTGAGGATACAAGAGGGTAGCTCTGTAAAAGCAACAGGAAGAATTGCCCAGATACCGGTGAGTGAAGCTTATTTGGGTCGTGTTGTAAATGCCCTGGCTAAACCTATTGATGGTCGAGGCCAGATTTCAGCTTCTGAATCTCGGTTAATTGAATCCCCTGCTCCGGGTATTATTTCGAGACGTTCGGTATACGAGCCTCTTCAAACAGGACTTATTGCTATTGATTCGATGATTCCTATAGGACGCGGTCAGCGAGAATTAATTATTGGGGACAGACAGACTGGTAAAACCGCAGTAGCTACGGATACAATTCTAAATCAACAAGGAAAGGATGTAATATGTGTTTATGTAGCTATTGGTCAAAAAGCATCTTCAGTGGCTCAGGTAGTGACTACTTTTCAGGAAAAGGGGGCGATGGAATACACTATTGTGGTCGCCGAAACGGCAGCTTCCCCCGCTACATTACAATACCTCGCTCCTTATACAGGTGCGGCTCTGGCTGAATTTTTTATGTACCGTGAACGGCACACTTTAATCATTTATGATGATCTCTCAAAACAAGCGCAGGCTTATCGCCAAATGTCTCTTCTATTACGAAGACCACCTGGTCGCGAAGCTTATCCGGGAGAT
>JAYMTP010002509.1:7500-19496 GCA_036897365.1 Geranium brycei
TTTTCGACACTGACACTCACTAAAGGCCTGGCTAGGGACTGACTGGGACTGACCTTTATTTAATTAATACAGGGTGAAACGATCTGACTTATTCTATACGCATACGCAATTGATTGATTCTATACGCTATTGCCGATCCTCTGATATTCCAGATTGCCGATCTTAACTCTGATATTCCAGAACATAACCCTGAGCGGTTACAGCGGTTACCTAGAAATTGATCTCAAATGCGGGTTTATAATCCGAGGTTAGTTATATCTCTTAGCAGTGAAGAGGTACGAAGTGACTGTAGTTGATGCAGGTACCCCTATTTAATTAAGTAAGGGCTCGACTTGTTGGAGAGGTAGGAACGAAGAGACGTTAAGGAGAGGAAAGAGCAAAGCGAACTGCCTTTATTTAATTAAGTGGAGAGGTTGATATTGCTCGAGCTAAAAGCGATTGGCTCTTGGAAATCAGTCTAGCGAAATCCCGTTGTCTAGCGCTACATTTATTCCACTGATCAGCTAGCATTTGTGAAAGCCCTATTATCAATAACATAATCGAATATCAATAACAATAACATAATCGAATATCAATAACAATAACATAATCGAAGTCAGCTATGAAAGAAGCCTTGCTTAGAATGAAGTTATATATGATAGAAGCCTTGCTTAGAATGAAGAGTTGTAAGACTGAAGAAAGTAAGGGCAATAGAATTATGCGAATAAGAATGGATCTCAAACTCTCTCTGAATAGAACGACTTGCTTGGTTACGGTTCTCAAGTACTTGTTTGTATGGATGCCTGGGCTTTTTATAGACCCAGTTGAGTTGTGAGACGAAGGAGGTTCGCTAGATCTCTAAAAGAGGAGCGAAGCGTCCCTTTAATTAAGTAAGGCGAAGGGCAGAGGAGCGAAGCGTCTCTTAGAAGGGCTTACGGTATTGATTTCTCTTTGCGAGGAAGACCAGTTGAGTTGTGAGACGAAGGAGGTATTTCTTTCTCTTTGCGAGGAAGAAAGGCAGTGTAGTTGATGCTTTAGACCTGATAAGTTTTTCTAAGTGGTAAATCAGGTTGAGTGAGAACTTAGTTCATGGATCCTGTCCTTCGACAGCTGGTAGCATGTTCTTAATCTAGCTCCTTAAAGCAGGTATGCGGTAACGAGCCAGGTATACGAAGGAGTAGGTTACGAAGGTGAGTCGTAAGATTGATTCTGGATTGGACATTGTTAACCATGGGATAAGTCTCTGAAAGAGGTGAGCTAGATATCAGAAAGAGGAAAACTTACCTAACAAAACAAGGTCTTTCTTTGGTTTAGTGTTAAGCATTGGGCAGGAGTTCAAGGATGGGGCGAGTCATAAATACCTGCATCAGCATCAACTACAGTCATAAATACTTTTCTTTGTCGAGGAAGCTTTTAGTTCGGATAATAGGTAGGTAAATCAAAAGGCATTCCGGCACTTAGGGACTCTTCTCTTCCTAAGGTTTGGAGTCAATGTTGGATTCTGCCTCTGGATGCTCATATTTGGCTGCTAAGGAGCATTAGCAACAAAACAAAAGGTAGCTGACAACGCTAACAAGTAGCTCGGAAAGGAGCGAAGCGGGGAAGGAGCTTAGAAAGTGAGCATATTAGTGAGACTTGCGGCTTATTACAGAAGGTAATAACGTAAGTGAGCATATAAGTGAGCGAACGGCAGAACAAGAAAGAAAGAGGAGAAACTGAGAAAGTGCGGATGAAAGGAGAAGGATACAAGACTTAGAGAAGGAATACAAGGCGCTTGAGTAGATAGCCCTAAGCTATACTCTCATTCCAACAAGGAGCTACCTACAGCTACTCTCAAAATAGGAGCGAAGATCCTAAGCACGGTATCAAGAGAGGGAACATGGTAACTCTCCCGGTCCGCAACAGAGGAAAAAGAAAACCGTCTGAGAAAAGAAACGGAACTTGCCCGAGGTCTTATTACCAGAATCCCAAGCAACAAACCAAGGTCGGGGGAGCTCCTTATCCAACGTCCAATCGCTACATAGACACATGCAATGCAACAGATTCGGTATGGCCATGATACTCCGTACCATACATAGATAGGGGAAAGCCTGTTGTACTCCCGTCCTCTTCTCCTGTTGGAAAGAAACCAATCTCTTCTCTATTTCCTGAAAGAGGTATTCGTAGTGCAGAGGTGAGCTAGATCTCGAGCATATTAAGGAGAGTGCTCTGAAAGAGGGGATTCTTAAACTATCAGAAAAGAGGTTCGCCAGATCTCGAGTAAAACCTCCACCTATGAGGTAGAGCCAATTCTCTAGAAGAGGTATTTAAACGAAGTGCAGAGGTTCTAAGTCACTCAGAAATAGGGTCTTCTCTTTGGAAAAGAGGGTGTTCGAACCTTGGTCTCTTCGAGCCTGCGTGTGTCCTCACCTTGGTCTCTTCGAGCCTGCGTGTGTCCTCACCTTGGGCAAGATGGGGGATTCTCTTCTTGGGCTTTACGCTCTAGGGCTATATGAGACCTTGGTAAATGAGTAGAGTTACCCGCGAGAAGAGGGAAACCAAACCAATCGAATTGAAGGCAAAGAGGTAAGGTAAGACAAATAGCTCGTAAGACAAATAGCTCGAATGAAATGACAGGGAAGGAAAAGGAACTATAGTCTATAGTCGCTTCCAGTTAGAAAAGAAAAGGAAACCCAGGTTTTTACACCTAACCTAAGATTCCACAACTCGCTTACGCTTACTTCGCAGATGTTACGATCTCATATTCTATATACGCTTAAGAATTCCATTCTTAGGGAGGATGGATGGAACAACTCTAAGAAAGAAAAGAGGGTCGAGCATATAGCAGGTACAAGGGTCTCAAACTACGTTTCTAATCCTTATAAGTCAAAATCAGCTACCTCTCGTCGAGCATAGGAAAACAAACCTCTCCCTCTTCATTTTATTCGAGTATATATATACCCTAAGGTCCAGTAACTTCGTACCTCTTCATTTCATTCTTTTCACTTTGTACCTCTACCGATAAATACCTATACCTATACCTTCCCCGCTTCGCTCAGTTTATACCTTCTTATTCTCTGTTGTTACCCGCTAATCAATCCGATCTTTCAAACAGTAAAATGCAACATTACTCATTACTAACTGTTGTTTCTTTTTATTTCGATTTATTGCTTTCCAGAAGAGCCAAACTACTAGTAACTCCGAGCAACTTTCCTCAATATCCAGAAGTAGCAACTTGAAACAATAGAAACTGAGCTACTGTAGTTGATAGACTTCACTTAGGGTAGGGGTTTTCGTGGCATTTCTCTTTCTCGTAAGACGTACTTACTGTCTTAGTTGTTAAATGTAAGCCCTATCTCTATCTCTTGCTTGGAATTGATCTCTGGGCCAGAATGCGCATGGTCGAACCTAGGTCAAGGTGTTCTAGGTCTTCTTTCCTTGGTCTGTAAGCCCTTAGTTGTGTTACCTTGGGTGTTGGGTGTTGCACGGTTTTGCACTGGGCTGGGAGCAACTGTAAACAAAATAAAAGAGAGGATTCAGAAACTCGCTTATGAGGGTCTTCTTCTTTCTATTAGTTAGGGGGAGGGTAGAATTACTCGACTGTAAGGGGCCAGTCACTCAAGAAAGAGGGGATGGAACAAACAACTGGTATCTATATTCTATTAGTTTGGCAGGCAGAGGGTAGTATTCTTTCCTTAGGTATGAAGATAAATCAGACTTAGGTATAGATGGGTATTAATCTAAATACTTAGGTATTTATTTCTCAAACGTAGTGAAGAGGTTACAAATACGTTGTGTTTAGAAATTAGCTCACTTTAGCCCTATATGAGCTGCAACTTCCTGCCAATCGATTCCGAGCTACCAAGGTTAGTTAAATGATCGAGTAAGGGTAGAACCTATGCTGGGAGCAACTATGAATGTTTCTCCGTTGATCTGAGGGCCAACACGTAGTGAAGAGGGGATTGATTATTGATGCTCTGAGTAAGGGTATCTATATGCTAGACCGACAGGTATAGGGAGATGGTAGGATTCTAACCGACGGAATGAATCCAAATAAGACAACTCCTATCAAGCAAAGGATGAAACTAGCTACTTTCCTCAATTCCCTTTCCTATGATGCCGAGAGGATGGAACAAACAACTAGGGCGAGAGAGAGGTATGAAGTTACTCGTTCTCTAAGACTCTAAGAAAAGAGGTAGGAATTTCTCAAACATAGTGCAGAGGTTCTAAGTGACTCGGAAATAGGGTAGGATTCTTTCCTTTCTTTTGATCAATTTGCTTACTTTCTGACTATGCTGGGTGGATTTTATGAAAAGCAATTAGCCGTTCCCTAGCTCTTTTTCCCTATGCCAGATGGAATAGCAATATGCCGGGGAAGTCGCAACTAACAAACCGAAAAACTGTCTTTGTTGATAAACTGGAGGACACACTTGGGCATTTATGCTGAGGTACGCGAAGGAGTGTGGAGGTTAGAAGGTAGTGGCTTCCCCATCTTCTTTCCTGTCTATCTCCTACAAATCAAAAGTCATTCCCTGATAGCAGTCATCAAGCATGCCTATCTTCGTACCCTCTCTTCTAGTCTACTTACGCCTATACAGCTTTTGAACTGAAAAGCTAAAAGAAGGAAATAAGGCTATCTATTAAGCTAACTTGAGATTTCCTATATAATTAATTGAATAATGGAAAGCATTACCGGAAATAACTCTTGCTGAATCTATCTAGTGCTATTTTTATGGGCATTCTCTTTCAAAAAGAAATGATGCTTAGCTGGATGATCAGCCACAATTTGAGTGCTTGGCCGATTCGAGAAAGAAGTATAGCTATAGAGTTTTGCTCTTGGTGGATCCCCTTTGCTCTATGCTTAGGGTCTATTAGTAGGATGTGCTTCCCATGTCCAAAGAATACATTACGAAGTCGTTTCTAAAGATTGGTTCAGAGAGAAAGAGGAAAGCTAGAGAGAGGAAATAGGAAAGCTAGAGAGAGGAAAGAGGTCAATCTTTCTCAAACGTAGTTAGTGCAGAGGTTCAAACTCCAATATCCTTTCTACTCAGGGACCCCTTCCTACTGAGAGATTTCGGCAAAAAGCATTCTATAAAGAAAGATCCTACATACAAATAGATGGATCAATTCAGCCAGATTAGATCTTTCGTCCTCGTACTAAAGAAAAAAAGAAAGCAAGTGTCAGATTTGTAGTTGCGCTGGCTTATGAGAATTGACCTTTCATCCGGTCTTACCATTCTCTTTGTCTTGCTTGTTAAAGAGGTAGTGGGAACAAACATGTATTCTGCCATCAAGCATCGACGCCTAGCTAGGTGAGCTATCGAAACGAACCACTGCCACTAGTATTGGTTATTTGCACCTCCCACTTCCAGGTGTTAAAAGACTGCTAAATCTTTCCGAAGTTAGATGCTGATGCTTTAAGGCAAAGTGTCAAATAGAACCGATACAGTCGAGCATATAGATACAGATACCCGGCACTTTGGTCGAGCATTTATAACGAGCTATTTGTTTTCCCTCTACGAGCTACTACGTCCCATAAGCTTTGTTTGCTGTAAGCTACTCTGTCCCTCTCATTCGTCAGCAGAGGCATATGAACACCAGTTGGAAAAGGATCAGCAGCAGAAGATAGGAGCAATTACGAATACCAGCATCATTTCTTGTTTTGTAAGCTTGGGTGCTTTTCCTCCACTCAGTCTGGTCCCCCTTTGATTGATCTCCGCTAATGGGTTTTGAAATCACTTGTAATAAAGAAGAGGCTTATTTGCCCATCATTGCCTTCCCTCCGGTTCTACTTCCTCCGTCCCCCAGAGTCTCTCAACCCGCACTTTGTTAGCACGCTCCGCGCCTTCCTTTAGTTGTGGCTGATTCTTCCGCTTTTGGGGCTTCTTGCTGGCAAGCTTTTATACGATTAAAGAACTTTCAATCTTTCTCTCTCCTTTCGGATGTTCCCACGGGTGCCCCTTCTCGTACAGTAGTCAAATAGGTTCGTTCCTTGCTCCGGACCTACCCCCTACTAGAGCCCAGCCTCCTATTAGCGGCAACAGCCTTTGAAAAGAGAGAAGATCCTCTTGAGAATGAAAACATAGACTTCTGGAAATAGGTCGAATTCTTATCTGGTCGGAAGAGAGGGATTGATTACTCGGGATTTCTCTCTAGTAACTTAATCCCTAGCTATCATGGCATATAAACGCATACTACCTCAGGTTATAGCTTCCTGTAGCCACATCTGGTTTACTATAAGTGAGCTACACATCTGGTTTACTATATCGGAATGGAAGGAGAGGCATAGCATATTCCGATGCATTTAACCCACATAAAATACAAGTCATGGGTTGGGTATTTCCCTATATTGGGGATGAATCGATAGATAAAAGCCTATTTAGCGAGTCACTTTGCTTTGTCCCTCTAGAAGGTTCGTTAGACCTCTCGTTTCATTTGCCTTTTGTTTGGAGACCTATTGTTTCCTCATCCTAACAACTTGGATGTTTTCGGGTATAACAAGACTAGTTTGTTACTGTTTTCGGGTACTAGTTACTGTTAGCGTGGTTAAACAAGACAGAAGGAAAGAAAGGTATTGATTTCTCGAGTTCCACGATGAGGTTCGCTAGATCTCAAGTTCTAGAAGAGGTATTTATTGGAAGAGTAAACCCTCTACCTATGAGGTAGAGCCAATTCTTACGATGAGGTTCGCTAGATCTCGTATTGTATTGATTTCTCTAATAGTGGTATTTATGACTAGACTTACAGGGACGAAGTGACTCTTAGAAGTGAAGAGGTAGGAACTCACCCTAAATTAAGTAAAGTGAAGTGAAACGAAGTGAAGAGGTATTTATGACTAGTAGACTTACGGAAGGAATAGAATGACTCTGTAAAGAAGCGGCATTCCTCCCCGTGGGACACATTAGCCTCACTCTCTCCTTATATAGGAAGAGAGAACATTCTAGATAGAACAAGAGAACTAGACTTGGGCTTAAAAGAAAAGTCATGGGCCTATTCTAACAAATACCGAGGAGCGAGTAAGAGTTTATATCATGCATATTGGTGATGCAGATGTAGTATTGGGAGTGGTGAGGCCAGAGACTTTAGAATAGAAGTAGCAACCAGGTATTTATCCCAGAAGAAGGAGACTAGTTGCGAGAGGTGTTGTGCTTCTTACCTATTCTGATTACGCATTTGATTTGCCTGGTCAAGCTTATTACTGACCGATCGATTGAAGTTACGGTTCATAGCGAAAGCCCTTCCCCAAAGCTTAGTAAGCTGGTCGAGGTCATAAGCCCATCTGCGATTTCCTCTTTAGCTCGAGCAATAAGAAAAGAACCTCTACACTTCGTTTGAGCGAGTTCAAACCTCCTAAGAGTAATAAATAACCTTTCTTCTTAGGGCATTCGTCTTCGAGATCTGATAGAACCTCTTCTAAGTCACTCTTTTCACTTCGTTCCAAACAAAGGATAGGAAACCGAAGGTAGTGGGTTCGAATACAACCAACCAACCAATTAGAGTGACTCAAGGAACTGCTTTGTTGGAGAATAAGTCAGTAGCTAAACTAAATAAGTCAGTAGCTAAACTAAATAAGTCAGTACGTACCTCTTCACCTCGGTTTCTGTTTCTAAGTCAGTCTCTCGGTGCCCAAGCAAACCAAACCTAGTGGAAAGACAGAACTCAACTAACCTCTTTCTGTAGAGCAACTATCTCGGGTATGTCTTACGAGCTCGGGTATGCTTGTTGGGAAAGTAGGATAATATGCTTGTTGGGAAAGTAGGATAAGTCCGCTTCCATTCCAATATCCTCTGTCTGGGAGTCTTACTAGTTACCTTGTGGTTACTGCCTAAATACAATCCATGCTTTTCTTGATGTTACTTCGCAAATGAGTCGTATTTGCTTACTTTTGGCCTATGTAAAACGGACAAGTTATCAAACGAAATCTCTATACCTAGCGAAAAAGCAATAATGAGGGTGAGTAGCAACTTATTTGATTCTAGATGCCGTTCCCTAGCGAAAAAGCAATAATGTTCCCCTCTGCTGGCATCAACTCTCCTAAATATCCTCATTAGTAAAAGGTCCCTATCGTAAATGTGAAGTACAGTATTCCTTTCGAATTGTCAACATAATGGTTCATTTTCCCTAACCCAATAATTCCATAACCCAATAATACTGGCAAACCGAATGAAAAGAATAGAAATGATTACGAGCAGTAGCAGTAGCCGTATATATAGCATTCTATGATTAGATTTCTTGCTAGCGCTCTTCTGGCCGATCCCCTTCGTTCTTTCTCATATTCATTTGTGGTTTTTGATTCATGCTCATATGAAATAGCAACATCAACTTAGTTGTACCCAAGAGATGGTCGAAAGAGGACTGCACTTATTTCAAGTGTTTATTGCTCGCTTAGTATTTTTTTATTATAAATAAGAAAACCCAGATAGTCTCCATCCAATTGTACTACCCTATATTCATATGTAATATGTTGTATATACAAATAGGGTCCGAGAAGTGGTTGCAGCTAGTGTACAGACCATAGCCTCCAAAGTGGTTTACTCTATTAGAGTGCAGCTATGGTAGTGTACTTTATTCACGTATCGCTCATCGCTCAATCCTAGAAACTAGAATCGCTCTTTCCTAGAAACTAGAATAAGGAAGGGAGAGTCAGACTCTACACCCGACTTGTTGATAGGCCGGGCACTCACTAACGAAAAGCCAGTCAAAGAAGACAAAGAGAGGCTCGTATTCATCTTTGCAAAGAGAGGTAATGAAAGAGAGGTAATTAAGTTTGAACCTACAATTTCTTCATCCCGAACACCTTTCACTAAGACTCTAGATGGCCTAGTTCACCCTTCTTAGCCTAGTTCACCCTTCTGCCTCGAACCTAGAGAAGACTAAGGCACTTTTACCTACTAGCGACTACAGTATTCTCTGAACCCAACCCAGATAGATCTTCGGTCGTACAACTCTACTACTTACGCTTTTCTTGTTCCCAGGTCCCCCCTGCCAAACACGCCCATAGTGAGACAACTCATCCGACTTCTAAGCCATAGTTTGATCAGTGATTCGCATTCTTTCTTTTTGCAACTCAGTATACTTCTTCATCCTTAGGAGACTAAGCCACTACCCTATCTCTTTCAAGCCCCCTTCCCTTTATAGAAAGAAGATCAAATAAGCTATTTTCTTATTGGCTGGCAGTATGAGTGTCAGTAAGCTGCCGATGCTTTATTGCTGCCTGCTCGAATCCACATCCCTCTAATGAAGACCTCTCCTTAGCAGTCGAGCAATAAATATCCCTTGGGATAATAAATACCAAGGTACGGAGTTGCCCCTATTTAATTAAGTAAGGCAAAGGTTCCGGTACGAAGTGACTCGACTGAAAGGAAGAGGTTTAAAAACGCTTGGGAAACTATTCCAAGGAGAGATAGGTCTCAAGAACCAAGGCTTTTGCATTTCGTTAGTTCGTTATCTTTGTTCGCTTCTTCTCCATAATAAGAAAGCTGTTCCCGTAATAAGAATAATAAGTAAGCTGTTCCTGTTCCCGTCCATAGTGACTTTGGGCGTATATGCCAGTGGGTGCTATGTAGGTACGGCCTTTCCGGTAATTGAGTCACTTAGTACCTTTCCCCTCTCCTCACTTTCCATTGGTGAGAAAGGCTATGTTTTGCTAAGGCCGTATATAGGAGCTCCTCAATCTAAGCATCTTCTTTCTTACAGCGCCCGAAGGAACCTCTGTTGTTTCCTATTTTCCCTATTTGAGATCAGTGAGATATCATGCATTTCATCTAAGATCTCGGGCCAAGGTTTAACAACGTATATACCAAGGGGAGTGGTCCTAACTTCATCCCTTGTTCGCTCTCCCAGATAGCTATCGTTTGGTACCCGAATCGTCCGCAGGTACTTCGGCTATTGCAGTCGATCCGCTGTTACCAAGCCCCATTCAGAACATAACAGATCCACATAGTTCTAGAGGGGGCGGCAAACAGATCTACATATACGTAGGGGGCTAAAACGAATTGTGAGACTGAAGCCATTCCTAAATTCGATACCTCTTCTCGCACTTTAGCTGTTAGGATGCGCGGGTCGACTATCCTCAATTCTCTTATCCCTTTATTTAGGGGTGTATTTCCAAGCAGCTCGATCCTCTAAGTTGTTCTCTCTCCTTCGATTTAGCCGCTTAAGCCGCTCCTTTCTAAGAGTGATGTGATAGGCCTAAAGATTTCTAGGGAATGGGATTTAGATGATCGTTTAGCAAAGAAGCGGATGGACTGAGCTGATTTCCTCTACTCTTCTAGAACTTGAGCAATAAATACCTCTACCTCTGCAGAGCATGTATTATGCCAGTGGGTGCTATTTCGCAGGGGAACGAACCTATTTGATTTGCTTGCCCAGCCTCGTCCCTGTACCGAGCAGACCTTCCATTTAGCATTTGGGGGCATAGTGGTACCTTAGATCTTTCGCCCCTTCTACGAGCAAGTCCGTTCTGCCATTTAGGCTAGTTATTTCCGTCCTATTTTCTATCTTGATCTTCGCTTCGGTTCATTTCATTCCCTCTATATACGCTTGACTCTTCCATCTCTAGTCTCGGCCAGCCATCTCTACCTCTTTCTGATTTTAGGAGAGGTTATGTTATGAATGAAATAGCTCGACCATGTTGTTAAGGGATAGGCTAGTTCGGACCTCTTTCTCCACCTTCTCCCGGGCATCGTTCCTTACTCTCCTCCCATCCGTAGCTTTCCTCCATCTTTGGGCACCCATATGAGAATCTGTCTGCTAGATTGGCATTTACTGTCTCATCTTTCTTTTTCTGGGGAGCTGGTTGGTTATAAGTAAGTCAATTCCGATCTTACGGCTTCTTCTCTTTCTTTCTCCGCTTGTTTTTTTCTCTTTTTGTACGAGGAGCAGAGTACCCTCTATATCTTCTTTCCTTGCATTTCCTTTGAGTCTCCTTGGTGCCCGTGCCCCTGGGCCTTTTCTAGTTTGATGCCGACCGGTAGTCTAGACAGTGCCATAATCGTTAAGAGGACAGGGATCTCCTTCGCATACCTTAGTAGCATTGATTTGGCATCGGGACCTTCTGTTTCTTTTCCCCCCGCTTCTAGGCCACATTTTCTCCCAGTGTCTTAGGACCCCACTTCTAAACCTTACGGTCTCTTCTCTGCCTTCTGAAAAGCTATGTCACTTTTGTTTTCGGTTTTGCTAACTTATACTAATTCTAAGACAAGATTTGGGGGAGGAAAGCTCCCTTGCCCATCCTCTTCATTTCATTCGAGCAATAAATCCCCGCCTTATTTAATTAAATAGGGCTACTGGCATCCCGAACTTGAGCAATAAATACCATACCTCTGGGCGAGAGATAAACCCCTCTTCATTTCGACCTTTTGCTTGGCACTCTTCGGGTATTTCCTTATTTGTGATTAGCGGATGGACTGAGCTGATTGCTTTTAGGAAAGGCTAGTTCGTTCGGATACTCTTTGTATATTCCATAACCCACGGGCCTAGAGAGGATATCGTCGTCACTTGCTAACTCTGATTTCTTTTGTTTGCTAACTCTGATTGTTTAGGGATAGGCTTCAGTTTCTGGTTGTGATTTTAGCAGCCTAAGGCTAGTCTCCCGTTCCACAGAGTTGAATCTTTTCACAATAAATCCTTGATCTGGCTCAGCACCTTCCCACTCTCGCTTTGCATCCTATGATAACTCCATCTCATCTGTTGATTAGGAACTACCCGTATGTGCCGAATCCGATCTGTTTCTGTCTCTAGTATTATCCTGCCATGAGCATGCAGATTGAATTCAGATTTCGGGGGCAGTACCTCTTCATTGCATTCGAGTCACTTCGTCCCTCTTCCTGGCAAGTCGAGAAATGAATCCCTCTCCTGAACGTCGAGACCGCTGTCCCAGCAGTTTAGCAACTACTGATATAAATCCCTCTCCTGAACGTCGAGTAATAAATCCCTCTCCCGGTTCTTCAATCATTTGATAACCAGGGTCATTCTTTGGTAAATGATCACTATGGGTCAGACTCAATAGAATTTGATCAATCCTTTTTTCTGTCGTT
>JAYMTP010002510.1:0-19495 GCA_036897365.1 Geranium brycei
TTATACATCACTGCCCGTAAAGGGGCAGAAAATAAAATGGTAGGAAAGTACAGTAAGAAAATAAAATGGATGGAGTGGAGGAACACGTGAGTACAGGATCTGAAGGAGTTGCACTAAAGAATTCATGTAGCTGATTTGAACATTGTTTTGAAAATGGTCTGGTTGTTGATATTTCTAATGTTATGTGTGTATTATGTGAGGTGTGGTGTGCATGATGTTCTCTATTTTTATGCAGTGGTTCGAGACTGAGATAGTGCGGCTCAATCATCTTTGTGACCGGGCTAGTGATCTAGGGAAAAAGAAGCAATATCCTTTACTATTTTACTTTCTCAGTTATTTCTATTATAATCTTCATTGCATCTGGTGTTGTTTCTTTTTTTTACATTATATTTTCTGTGGTATATTTTAAACACATGCTGAAATATGGGCTCCCTCGAAAATGTTCCATAGTAGTTTAAAAATATATTGAAATGCTCAGCTGATTTTATTGAAATGGTCCACGTCTAGTGTTGATTTGGGTCTACTTCGTCAGCTTTTGGTTCCAAAAATCTGAAGCCAGCTATTTAGTGAAATCCAAATTTCTTTGCAAAAGCTAAAGCCCATTTGTATTATTTGGACCTAAATAGCCATGGTGCAACTCTAGCAGATCTTTTGGATTATGCATTGAGGTGTTTACGTAATCTTTATACTTTTGAAGATATTTTCAAATTACAAACCCTTTGATTCCATGGCTTCCTTGTTTCTGTATTAACTCCATGTCTTAAGTCCAAGATTTGGATGCGTAGACATCTTTATCATTTGAACTCAAACATACTAAAAAAACTGAAAATTGTGTATTCACAGTGCTAGCTATCAGGTAAATTTTATCCCAGGACTGATTGACAAGTGAGGCTAGAATAGTCAACGTGCAATCTATTTAAGTAGGAAAATATCAGATCAAGTTCTCTCTCTCTCTCTCTCTCTCTCTCTCTCTCCAACTTGTGTGATAGTCCATTAATATTGTTATTAGATGTTACTATATATTGAAAATGGACATATAAGTTAGTCCTTGACTTATGTTTTACGCTTAGAGAATGCGTTGAAAAATTGCAGCTTCTAAAGTCGCCTGAGGAACGCCAGCGCAGGCTAGAGGAAATTCCAGAAATACACGCAGATCCAAATATGGACCCAAATTACGAGTCTGAAGAGGCCGAAGGTGAAACAGATGACAAGAAACAAGGTACCTTTTATCTGTGTGTTGTCCTAATTTCGTATTCTCAATAGTATCCAAAGTTTTATAAAGGCTAAATCGGGAACCGAGGCATTTTCCCTTAGCATCGCGAGGCGTAAGGGAATTAGTCTCAATAATAAGACTAATATATTCATATAAAATGATAAAAGTTAGAAGAAGAAAATTATAAATTAAGAAAAAAAGGAAGAAAGAACAAATAAAAATCCGCAAAATAAACAAAAAAATAGAAATTAGCAAAGAATTAGCAAAAATTATAAAACAAATAAGCAATTATGAACAATTTGTAAATTAAGAAATGAACAGCAGACAATTAGCAAAATAAATATAAAAAAAATCATTAAAGAAATAGTAAAATTTAAAGGAGATGGAGAGAGATGTAGGGAGGGAGGAGTGGTTGGCTAGAAAAGGAGTTGTCGGTTGGAGGAGTTGCAGCAAGTTTCTCTTCTAATTTATGGTTTAATTTTGTATTCCTTAAGCTTATTAGGTTAACTATAGCATCTTACCAACATAAAATGCTCAATAACAACATTTAAAAAAAAAATCCTGATATGCAACTTTCATAAAAAGCCTGAAATGGGCTTTTAAAATTTTAAAATTTAGTCTACTCTTTAAGGCGTAAGCCTCAACTGCCTCGATACCTAAGGCGCGAGGCGTAAGCCTCGATAGAGCAGAGGCGCTAGCTTCGATACACAGATGAGAGGCATAGCTCAGAGGCTGTTTCCGACCGCCTCACCTTGAGGCGAGCCTCAATAGCCTTTTTAAACCATGATAGTATCGAATAATTGCATTAACATATCAACTTTTGCACGCAGATAATTATTTGACACCTAGAGGAACGACCTTTGGCAGGAAGGGAAGAGAGCCAATATCTCCTCGCATGGGTGGTTCTGCTCCCAATGATTCTTGGAGCGGAACTCGGAATTATTCATCAATGAATCGAGAATCAAGCAGAAGTATGTCTATTAAGGGCGGCTTATTCACCAAAGGGGATGATGCTGGTAGCAGCAGTGAGATAGTTAATAAGAATGTGTGGAACCAAGGAAGAGACATGGAAACATCATTAAACAGTCACGAGAAGCCAAAAACACCTTCACTATCGGATGCTGTTTTTCGGAATATCAACTCCGCAGCCTCGCCCAGCTCGTTCTCCGTGTCTCCAGCTGCGTCTCTCTCTACATCAGTATCACAACCCACTGTAAAAGTCAACGAAACGGAAAAAATGTGGCATTACCGGGATCCATCAGGAAAAGTGCAGGGACCCTTTTCGATAGTGCAGCTACGCAAATGGAACAAATCAGGGTATTTCCCGACCGAATTAAGAATCTGGAAAGCGTCCGAGAACCAAGATGACTCTATACTTTTGACCGATGCATTGGCTGGAAAGATTCAGAAAGAGCCACCAGTTGCGGACAATACTCCTCAAAAAGTTCAGACAATGAGCAGTCCGCATCTCTCATCATATTCTGGAAAGCCATATGGAGGAGAAAACCCACACTTTGATCAGAATCGTGTGACTTTGAACCCACATGGTACTTTGGCCTCTTCTGGTCGATCCACAGGTGGAAGATGGAGCCCCGAAACTGAAAACATGTCTTTGAAAGGCGTTGCAGCTCCTTCGGTTGAGATTCCTAAGCTTTCTGCTTCTGCAGGTGGATTGCGTTCTGATTATAATAGGACTGGTTCGACAAATCTCCCGTCTCCTACTCCAACTACCCCGGGTGGGACAGTGGAGCGAGCTTATGAGAACAAATGGTCACCCACCTCTGTTCCAGCATCTAGCCAGCAGAAAAGTTTCCCCGGAAACAAAGGTCAGAACGTGATGGAATATTTAGGAGCTTCGAATGTTGTGGCACCTAGTGAATCACAGAGGGTTCAAGTCAACTCCAATCTGCTCCAAGCCCTTAATCCTCCTGAAGTGTCCTTAAGTACAGGTGCCGATTCAAAAGATGTCAGCGCTAGTCTTCAGAACTTGATTCAATCTCTGAGCAGCCATGTTCCGCCCGCAGGAGCTCGAGGATGGGTTTCTGGCGTGGTTGCGAACGCGGAAACAACTCCACCCGGACCTGTAGCTCCTGTAGCTGGCAGTGCGAGTCAAGCCTGGGCAGGCGCTCCATCTCCCAATTCAGTACAGCAGCCTTTGTATGGCCATTACGGCAATGCTCCATCTTCATCATTCGGTGCAGGAAATCATACAACTGGAGGATTTCCTTCATCGGGCTTCTCTGGATTGCCTCAGTCGTCTGATCCTTGGAGGCCTCCAATTTCCGCTCAGCAGCCTAACAATAATATGCCATCTGCTGTCGCCCATCAGCAAAACAACATGCCTTCAGTTCCCGCTCATCAGCAAAACAACATGCCTCCTGTTGCCGCCCATCAGCAAAACAATATGCCTCCTGTTGCACCCAATACACCTTGGGCGGGACCGATTCCTGCAAATCCAAACATGGGATGGATGGGACCAGCTCCAGGGAACCCGAGCTGGCTCCCCCCTTCTGGTCAAGGGCAACCTGCCGGTAATGCAAATCCCGGTTGGGCTCCACCGGGTCAAGGGCCAGCCCCCGGAAACGCAAATCCCGGGTGGGCTCCACCAGGGCAAGGGCCGGCGCCTGGAAACTCAAATCCCGGGTGGGCTCCACCAGGTCAAGGTCCCCGACCTGTAAATGGGAATAATCCAGGCTGGGTAGCACCCGGTCAAGGGCCATTACCCGGAAACTCAAATTCTGGTTGGAACGCCCCTACTGGCAATTCGGGGAATAATAGGGACCCCGGTTATGGCGGTGGTAAACCTTGGAATAACAATAACAACAGGCAGTCCTCATTCAACAACGGAGGGGGAGGGGGAGGAGGTTCGAGGCCAAGGGTGTGCAGGTTCCATGAGAATGGGCATTGCAAGAAGGGGTCGTCGTGCAATTACATGCACACATAGAGTTTTCAAACCCAGCGGAAGCAAAAGAACGGCCAGTTCTTTCTGTATATAGTAGTTTTAACTTTTTAAGGAGGTTTTTAATTTTGTGCAAGCTTTTGCTGGTTTTATACTTGAAACTTGTGAAGTGTAGTACTAGTAGTAGCTTTACCATTATCCAGTTCATTCAAATGCTCTCCTGAGTTCAATGTTCTTTGCTCTATTTGGATCAGTCTGGTTTTTTTTACTGAGATAGCTAGACTTTGTAGATGATATGAATCTATTATCTTTTCCATACCTTGAAGTCAGGTTAATAAAACAGGAACATGATTTAGACATAGATTGTGAGTATTAGACTTATGAGCATAAGACATTTGTTTCGCTGTAGATTTTTGTGCTATTCTATACTTTGTTATAACTTATACCTGTGGTAAAATAATGTGTATTGTAGGATATGGAGTTTGGACTCTTATTTACAGCTTCAAATTGGTTAATATTACTCTTATTCTGACTGAAAATTATGGCTCCAAGTCAAGCCTCAGTGTTTTGGTATCTGTTGCTATTTTGCAGTGTGAGTAAAAGACAATGATATATAACTTCATTTTTTTTGGAGATCTTGAAGCTGAACCGAAACTTTCTTCTCTTATGGATATAAATTTTCGGCAAGAATATTTTAGAGTTGCCACGTGTATTTATGTTGGATTTAAAATAGAATTTAAGGTGAATTTTATTGAGATTTTGAAATAGACCACCCGTAATAAAAAAAAAATCAAGGTTGAATAGAAAATCAATGAATATGTAGAAGTTTATAAGATAAAATTACGATACGGTGAACGCATCAGCGGTTGGACAAGTCATGTATTCACAACAAATAACTATTTAAAAATATAAATACTCTTGTATTTGTATTAAATGATAAAAAATAATAGACGAATTGAGAATAATTACACAAAACTATTATTAATTATTCTCCAACTTTTTGCATGATGATCACTAACAATTCTTAAATTTGTATTATAACCCTTGTTTTCAATTTGAAAAAAAAATATATATATATATATACTAAAATTAGTAAAGATTTGAAGAAACAACTGAATTAAATTAGGCGACACAACTCCCTCACCTAGGGTTCAATTATCCCACTAAACGAATCACGAGTTAAACAATGAAATGCACTGTTAGTAAGCAGCCTAACAAAAACCAATGAGGCATTAGGAAGACCTGATAAAAACTGCTTACAATCAAACAAAATAAACTCCCATAACTCTAACATATGAACGTCATTGGTGACTCCCTGAATCACCCCAAGCAATCTGATTCCACCTGCACAAACGCCCAATGGCTATCTCCTCCCCAGACCAATGCGGCCCGGATGGTAAAGACTCTCCTCCAAACTTTTCGCACCCAGATCCCTGTCCCGAGAATCTCTGATCACCAGACCTAGACTGTATTTTTTACTTTAAACGTCGACTGCACCGTCTACATTCACTTTCACCACCCTTTATTTCAGCGGTTCTCATTTCTGAACTGGGGCCGACAACCTTCGCCGAGGCGCAATCAAAGCCGCCACCCTCCATTATACGCCCGTCCTCTTCGCCTCAATAACCACGGAGGCCGGAGAAAATCTCGTCCCGCGCCAGACCACTTCATTTCTTTCTCTCCAGCTGGCCCATAAAGTCACTGCCAACTGATTGGTCCTAAAAGTAGCACAAGCTGATTCATATGGCCCACAGGCCCATAACCGAAGCCGATCCACATCGAACCATAGGCCCAAAATCAGTGGAGCCAAGTCAAGGGTAGTCAAAGCCGCGATTTTGGAGAACAAGTAACCATCTCTCGCCTTCTGCTTCTCCGTTTCCAGTTCATCAACAAGCTCGCGACTGCGACTCTCTCTCTCTCTCTCTTCCGATAATCGACGTTCGATTTTCGTTTCATTGCTCTTCAGTTCAGTAACTGGAGATCTCGGAGGTTCAGATCCATGGCCGCGACTTGCCGGCGTCTGCTCCAGTTCCGGAATTCTCGTCCCTCCGCCGTCGATTACGCTGGATTCAGAGCCTTTTCCGGCACCGGCCACCACACGTCTCAGCTCGCCAAACCTAACGCAAATCGCGCCTTTCTCGTCAATACCTTGGCTCTGGTACTACGATCCTTCATCTTCCTCTTTGTTCCTGTATCTGTGTTGTGTTTTTGCAGAATTTGAGTCGGAGATGTAGGTTGATTCGGATTTGGAAGTGATTTGTGGATTTTGAGCGTTCGTCTGTGTTATGAAATGTTTCAGGTGAGGAATTTGGAAGGTCAGGGAGTGCCGTCGAAGCAGGCGGAGGCGATCACGGCTGCGATCACCGAGGTTTTGAATGATAGTTTAGAGAATGTTGCTGGTTCGTTCGTTTCCAACGCTGAGATGCAGAAGGTTTGTGATCGTTGTTGTTTTTTTCGGTCTTGATCTTGTTATTGCTTGTGGCCTCAGTTTCTGTGTCTTTGTGTGTTGCTCTCTGTAGATTGTGATGGTTCAAGAGTCGAATCTGTCTAAATTCAAGTCTGAAGTACAAAGTTCTCAGGTTTGATTCATACACTTATTTCCTGTGGAGTTGCTATTTCATGGTGTTCACTGTTAGCTGTTTGGATTTTGCTAATCTTTTGCACACATTGGAAATTTTGTGGTGTATTCAATGAAATGTATGGAGGTTTAAACCATGAATGACTTCTATTGCTCTCCCCTTTGCTGGAATTGTGCAATAAGGTGATCACAGTACTTCAAATGTTTTAAACTTAGCATCTTTATTGCATAGGATCGTAGAGCGCTTGAGATATTAACTATTAGTTTAAACTCGAACAGGGCGTGGAGTCACCTTAGAGAAATTAGACTTCTGAAGTTGCTAGTGTTTTTCTTGATTCCATCATGAACAATATTCCACATAATACACCTGACTTGTGTCTCTTGAGTCGTGTTGTAAGAAAGCTAGGTGCTAGTCGGGCGAATAAGGCCTCTTGGGATTTGATTGGTGACTAATTGGGGATTTTTAGAGCACAGCTCTGGAGTCAGCCACCAGACCAGCATATTTTAAAGGACTAAAGGGTACATTGTTGGCATTGTTTGCGTATTTGCTATTATATAGCTTTGTTGCAGTCAAGAAACTTTGAGATGGTCCTGTTTTTGTCGAAATGTTTCTCATTCAACCTCAACCGGAATATTATTTATATTTCTCGCTAACTCACACTCTATCCTCCATTTTCATCAAAAAAATGTATGTGCATGTTGGCTCTCTAGGTATAATAATCTCATACGAATTTGGTTATCAGGGGCCTGTTGAGTATTGAGCGTTCAGGTTCTTCTTACACAACTCTCATCATATGACCATAATCTTGAGAATCATTGAATACAGATTTTGGTTGTAAACTAAATTGTATGAAGAGTATTTTCATCATCTCCATAGTTTAATATTTCCTTGCAGCGTCTCGGTTCTTAATTTGGATTCCCAAATCATTTTTTGCTGAAATTTTATGCATATTCTGTGTGGAATTCTCAATCATAAAACTGCAATTACCTTTGTTTATTGCACTCGGTTTCTTATCTAGCTATAGATTTGTTTAACCATTTCAAGTTTTAGTGTCTATAGTTATTCTGCATTCTCTTGAAACTTTCTGAACAATTCTTTCAACCATTTTTGTCATAGGAGCACCATTTTTCTTTGCTGCAACGCGAGACTGAAAAACTACGGACCGACATCGACAAAATGCGCAGTGAACTAAGGTTATGACATATGGTACTAATATAGACAATTCAAAGAAAAGAAAATCAGAACTTTTATTATTGCCAGTTTTACTAATGCAAGTGGTTTTTGATACACACAGGTACGAGATCGACAAAGTCAAGGCTGGTCAGCGCTTGGATCTAAATCTGGAAAGAGGGTAAGAAAAAGGAAATTGTTACTCAAGTTTCGGGTTTGTATTTAGTGTTTTAAAAAACGCTAGATGCTAGTAGGGGGTAGGGATCCCTGGGATTTATCATGGACTAATTAAATTTGTATTTCTTACTTTTTTTAATTTGTATTAAAGAAATAATTATATATGGACAATCAAATTATGAATTATGCTTTAAAAATAATAATAATAATAATATGTAAGATATAAAAAATAATATTTTAATATTTGTTACATCAATATCCTTACAATAATAAATACAATATCAATTAAAATACCAATTAGTATGAGTTATTTCACTTTTTTAGGTTTTTACTTTTATTTTTAAATTTGTTTTGCCTAAATCCACCTAGCCGACTTAAACCGCCCAATTATATAAACACTGGTTGTATTTCATTATCTTGTCAAGTAACATCTACTGAAGTTTTTGGACATAACTGAGTGCAGGCATATACGCGACGAGCTAGCAAAACAGAATGCAGAAACCACCAACCTTACCAACAAGCTCGATCGGGTGAGCTTGATATTTTCATTTATAAGTCTTACCTTCAATTCCTGTAATTTGTAAAATAGATATCTAAACTTCTGAATCTTTCTCTAGGAAATTCATACATTGAGAGCCCAGCTTGAAGCAGCAAAATATGACGTTATCAAGTACTGCATAGGTACTCTCGTCTCTTTATCTGCAGTGGGTCTCACCGTCGTTCGTATTCTGCTGTAAAGATACATAGAAAGTATAAAGCCTTCTACATAAAGATAACGTTTTTTTGGTAGAAATTTTGAATTGCATTCTCATAGAAACTTGTTGCAAATTATGAACCTTTGAAAATAGTTCACGCTTCGTTTTTAACACATACTTCTGTCCTTAATTGCACATAATTTTATTACTGTAATGCTAATCAATAGTTCATAGTTTACACCACAACAAGTAATTTTCGCCTCATGCGTAGGCATGCATGTTTATACCAATGTTGTAAAAAATGCTAGGTGTTGATTGGTCGGAGAGGACTTTCTAGAGACTAATCGGAGATTGTTAGTAAAATAAATCGGATTAAGGATTGATCAAAAATTATAAAAAATTAATTGGACAAATCAGATATTTTTACTACATTGGTTTATATCATATTGGTGCCATGTTTGAATAGATACTGAACAAGATGACATTGTGTGGGGTCAGTTGGGAATGGAAATGCCCTTGAAAGAACGAAGGGGATGGGCTAAAAGTTAAGAGCGCTTGCTTGTTAAAGTAAGGTAATTGAGTTGGAAAATGAGACGTTCATTTCTTGAGTTATATTATAAACAAAGTTTAGTGATTCTATTCTCTATGCTTGATAGATTGAAGATATCAAATCTTCATTGAATTTGAGATGTTTTACTTTTTCGTAAGACGAAAATGTGACAGATTACCTCCGTACATTTGCATCTTCAAAATATGTTAGATAAGGAGAGAAAATAAAATGAAAATGGATGTATAGTCGTTGACTTTTGACTTACAGTGTTAAGTGTACTATTTCTAGTTCACATGAGAGGGAACATAATTATATCATATGGTTCATGCACACAGACACTAGCCATTTGCATTATTACTCACATCTCATCAATCATGCACTAGATTTTTTTGTGCACACACCTCAGTAACGTCACTTCACACTCACTTCTTTGACTTCTTGTGGTCTCAAATCAACCCCTAAACAACCCTCGCCCTCATTCAATTTGCAAAACTTTGGTGTCTCTTTTTCAACGCCCCCACATCATACACCAAACAGAAAGCCGCTCAACCGTTTCCGAACATTTCAAATTTGAAACTTCAAATTCCTATTATATTCACGCACATACTAACTTCAACACGTTAGCAGACTAACCATGGTTAAGTGCATTGCATTACCGGTACTGTCTATTCATATGGGGATAATTGTAATTAAGGACACTCAATACAAAAGTATAATTAAATTTTTTTATCTTGTTCGCTTACTTTAAATTCATAATTTACATTGCTTATAAGCAAGTTGGGTATACCTAGCTGCTATTATTCCTAGAGTAAATGGGCCGAGTTTAAAATTGTGATGAATAACTTGAGCTTTATGAGTCTAAGAAATTATGTTTGATCATACTCGAATTTCCTTTACATTGTTTGAACATATGATGTCATTTAAATTTAAAATACATTGAATACACCATGTCACCGAAAAAATCAACGGTACTCATTTAATAAGTCTTTTATCTCCTCAATTTGTATTTAGTTAAGAGATGGTAACAATAAGTCGGACACTTAACGAATTTAGTGATCTCATTGCCTATTTTGTTGAATTAGTGTTATTAAATTTTTGTATAATTAAAGTATGGTGTCACTTAATAGAAATAATATGTTGAGTTCGAAAGGATTTTGTAACATCCTGTCACGAATTACCAATTCTTTGTTGGATTCGTAAAATAGAAGCACACAAAGGAGAACAAAGAGGAAAAAAAATGAATATTTATATTCCCACTGGCTACAAATCTAAATGCTGCAAAAATATCATACACTAAAAAAACAGAAACTACACTCAAGTACTCAACTAAAGCTCAACTAAACTTCTAGTTAACTCTAAATCTCTATTCTTTCTCTAATGTAACATTTAATAAACCTAAAACCCTACTCTCAAAAGCTCTGAATCATAGTAACCATAGCCAACTCCGACTCCGGTCGGACCACCACCGCCTTCCTCTTCCTCATTTCCAGAACCTTCCGGTGGCTATTTGAGTGCGCCTCCCGTGAAAACGTCGGGCTACAAGCCGGTCTGTACTCCGGAAACAGCCGACCAGACTTGAACCGGACCCCACACGCATTGCACAGTGTCTTCGGCCCATCCGGTCCGGTTCGCCACTGAGGAGTCTTCTGGACCAGGCAGTGGCTACACCGCCTCCCGAACTGCCCTCTTTCGCCCTCCTCCGGGGCCTCCGGTTTCTTCCTCCTCTGCTTCTTCACCCCTGGTTTCCGGACCGGAGCCTCCCCGGAAGTGAGACAAGACGTTAACGACGAGAAACCGGAGGAACATGAAGACGTCGGCGACGATGACGACCGATTCGAACCGAGCGACCAGGTTCGACCGGTCGATCTGGGTCTCTTGGTCCTCGCCTTGACAGGAACCGGTTTCGGGAAGTTATCCGAGCCGGGTCTAAGTCCCGGTTCGGACCGCTTTACCGGATACATGAGAGACAGCTCCGGGACCGAATCGTCAACAAATCTAGAGACCCACTCAAGCTCCGCTATATCATCATCCTACGAGAAAAAAAAAATCAAACAAAAATTTATGTAAAAAAAATTAGACTAAAAAATCACCCGAAAAATGAAAAAACCCTTAACTTAATTTTTAGGCGAAATTAAATTACCGGAACCGCGAGTTCGCCGGAGAGGAAATCGTCAGGATCGCCGGCGGCGGAGAACGATAAATCGCTGACGTCATCAACCTGTCGTACGGACACCAAATCTTCGTCTTCAAGCTTTTTTCCAAAACCCTCCTCAAATTCTCCGCTGGAAAGATCTAGAAGGTCGTCAACCTCAAAATCCTCCCCCGAAACACCGAAATCTTCGAGCAACAACACTTGCTGTTGACTCGAATTCACGGCCAATTCTCGGCGCAGGCTCGATTTCAACGCCTTAGCTTCCATGCACATCTCCATAAAACACACCTACACCCAAAATTCAAATCTCAAATTTCAATTTCAAAAAAAAAGTTTAGAACCTCATCATTTGAATCACTATTTTGTGTTTACCTGGTAAAATTGAACTTGAATTTTATCGGAGACTTTTGTGACGAGTTGTTTCAAAAGAATGGGGCTCGGTTTAATTGGGGATTTTCTGGGGTTTAAATATTCGCGTGGTGGTGCGTGGTGTTTTAATTTTTATTATTGTTTGTTTCTCGGGAAAATGTAAAGATACGAGGGGTTGTGGTTGACTATTCGTCTATGTTGACCTTGGCCTGCTCCGACTTGGACCAAATCCACAGTGTGTGTGACGTCATTTCTTGGTGACACGATCAGTTCCAACCAGACGGTGACATGTGGCCGTTCCAAATCCACCTTCTTGCCTTGACTGTTACCGAAACTGGCGTTTAGATTAATCAACGGCGGTGATTGAGGCTGTGAAGGATTAACAGTCACAGGCGGTGCGGTTATTCAAAATTAAACGCATTGTTATTTTTTCTTTTTAGACTAACCCTCATTTTGAGGTTTATTTACAAGACATGACACTCTGCCGCGTGGATCTTTTGCTTCCTTATTTGGACGTTTAGGGACTAATCCTTATTTCTTAATGCTTAACCTTCCTGCCACTTCACCGATATATTAGAATATATATTTTTTGAAATACGCATTTAATGAAACAGAATATTTTAAATACATATATTTATTAAAATAATATGTTATGATACAAGTTTTATTGAAAAATATATTGTTAATATTATTTTTTAACGGGGTCGAGAAACGAGGAATCCTCGTCTTAATTAAGATCGAAGAATCCCGTCTTTGTCGAGAACAATATGAGGATTGAACTTAACAAGACTTAAGTATTTTTAATTCAATGAGACGGAGGACTGATCACTATATATGTCATGTTGAGATCATATAGAGAGTCACAAATCTCTAAATTTGATGGTCGTTCGATATCAACAATTCGACATAGTTGGAACATGATCGTCAACTCTGTTATAAAGCAGTTTTGTTGCTGATCGAATTTTGACAGCTACAATTGAATGTCAAATTTTTATAATTATATGAACTCATGTATTTTTTATTAGATCAAAATTGATATCAAAATGATTGAATGTATACCAAATTTGTATTGTATATTTTTTAAGAAAAAAATATTGCAAGAATTTTATATTTCATAAACAAATTTTATAAATAGTGTAATGCTCAGCTGTTAAGTTAAGGTGATTTAATTATAAATATAAAGAGATTATGAAACTAGTCTCGTCTGCTGAGAAGTTGGAGTGTCCCTGAAGAAATAGTAGGTAGTGCATGTATATGTGAGTTAGAGGTCTCGGATCAGCATAAAATCGCTGGATGGGCCTCATTATAAGTGGGCTTCGAAATGGACCTTTAAATGTAGTTCATAGATTTGTCTAATGGATTTATGGAACAGGCTAATACATTGAACATTATATTGGAAGAAATTAGTTCTCTTCGTAGAGAACATGGACATAATAATCAGTGAAAACCCATTGATTATATGACAAACTTGAGAACTTTTGTGTGTTGTTGATTGTTTTGATCTACAGCTTACGTTGAAGGTGAAAAATATGATGGTCGAATTGTAATTATGTTGTGCATGTTGGTGAAAAATATAATGGCATGGAGTGTAGTTAAGAGTGTTTTGATAATTGCGGTAATAATGGTGCGTGGGTAACTAATGGTACAGTGGGTGGTTTTGTTAACTAGTTATGTAGAGTCTGACCATTTTCTTCTCAGGTCATTGGTTGGGTGTCACTGGTTTGCATATTTATTCCTTGAAATATGTGGGGGTGTAAGTGTATATTTTGGACTATTATTGTGTGATATAATGACATTATAGTATCCATGATCTCATTTGTCGTTGTGCTATGTCGGGGTTGTGTTGTGGTGTGTGATAGTAGTTGTTGTTGGGTGTCATTGGGGTGCCTGTGAATTTGCATGAATTTAGGGGAGAGGGAGAGGTGTATGTTTTGATTCATTGATGTGTTTGGTATTGGGTTGAAGAAATTTTGTATTTTTAATAAAAATCTAACAGTATCGGATGAAGTTTATTAAAATAAAATTTTTAAATAATCAAGACACTGCACAAGATAAAATGATAGTGTCATCCTGCAATGGGTACTCCGCCAACATGCCATCCTTTTCCAACCGTACCTATTATCTCGGAATTGCTCACAATCTTGGTAGCATTCCAATTGCAATTCCAAGAGTTTCTAAAGTGGGTTTGTCTCAATCAAGTGTTTTCAGATTTATAAGCATCATTCTTGATGCATTAGAAACATCCGTAACATGTAACCCCCCTTTCAGGAGTCAACAGTTTCAAAATGAGCATCACATTGCACTAAAATAGGTGCTTTTGGGTAAACCACATGTCTCCACGAAATGGTTTTTATCCCAGATAGTTCATTTTCCAGCCTCCTGCAAAAGAGATCGGCCATAATATCAACTACATACACGACCTATCCAAAACTAAAGAATTTTAGAACTGCATATTCATAAAACTCGATGTCTTGAAAACTAATGTCCATAAGTCGTGATATTAGTACATGGCACCGAACTGCAGTGAAGTGGGACTTGGTGCCTGGTCGTGCCATTGATTATGTTTCCATCCTAATGATAGATTATTGCTTTAATTTCTTCATTTTTTTTTAGATTTATGATCACATTGTTATTGATTTTGTCAGGTTCTCATTAATTTACTAAGGTTAATGTGTAACATTTTAGTGATCTTGGAAGATGATTATGAATGAATGAGAATTTAGATACTAAGTAAATACAGAATATATTTATTATTGTTTCGATTTACTTTCTATGATATTTCTTATATTTGCGTGGTACTCATAAAAATTAAATTTATACAAAAGTTCTAATGAAGCTGAAAGCTAGGGTTCATCAATATCTAAAAGTGACACAAACTCAATTAGATATATAAACACATGTACAATTCCACCAAAATTATATTTGGGAAACAAAAGCACCAAAATTACATCCGAGAGACAATAACATCTGCATACTTAACGCGAAAACCCAATTCTTAAGAGATCATATCAAACATATGGTAATTGACCAGAACATCAAAACTAATTTGAATCATAAAATTGAAAACCTAATTGAGAATTGAAGAACAAAACTGTAAAAAATGAGAGGAAATGGATGACCGGAATCTTAATCAGAGTTCCTGCAAATGGTGCTGGTTCGCACATCCATCGAAACAATGGTGTAGTGGAGAGGAGAATTAGTGGATTTTCTCTAAGAAATAGTCATCATTTTCACGCGGCTTGCACATCGTTTGCACGCGACTTGCTCGTTCTTTGCAAATCCAAATTAGCAATTCCTAATCTCGGGCGTAGGGGGTGGTTGCCCCTCTATATATCCACCCCCTACATGGTTGCATATATATTAACCTTATAATCAGTGGCTAAAAACTTGATGGTCGAAAAGTCGACAACAAAAATGTGTCACGCCTTTTTACTCACCCGTCAGTGTATCAGTCTCAAATAATATAGGGTAGTAAGTTTATGACCTCGAATATCGTACACAAAGGACAACGACGACTTTGATCACTCAAGTTAAATTACTTGACTAATATCAGCAAATCGATAATGTGAAAAAGTAATTGTCATGAAAGCAATAAAGTAAAGTTTGAAGTATGAGAAAATCGATTTAGGGACATGAGGTTCTAGAACAATTACGTGGTACAAAAATCGATTATGCACAAAGGTGTTTCAAATCTCAGGGAGGTAGCGGAAATTCCTATACTATGCAGAACTCCCTCCTGGGCAATAAAGGGACTAATCTATTCGAACAACTTAACTATCCCTATTATAGGTTTAATTTAATAGAAAACATTAAGATTCGTAAAATTCCACTAACTTTCGGTTATTGGAACCTATGACTATTATATTCGTGTCAACATCACTATCCCCGGCTAGAGTTTAAACCTGAATCCTAATCAAATTAACTCCAGCTTTTAAGTCTTGTTTCACAACTATAACTTAAAGATTTAAGGGTTAATTACAACTTACTATATCTAGTTGGAGGCCTTTTACAAATTAATATACTCATTTCAATAATGTTCATTTCAACTTACTTAGTTACCAAAAAGTTAGACGTTACTATTTTTTCATCCAAATTAACTTAATTTACTGTTCATTTTTAAAAAAACCTAAAATACCCTTCTCTCCTTCTCCACTCCTCCGTAACTCTCCCCACACCCAATTGAGATATCCACCTACCCTCTCTCTTCTGCAAACAGCCAAACCCACTCCAATACTCAGATTTCTTACTAATTTTCTCTTTTCTCCATCAAATGCAGCCCTCTCTCTTTCCTTTCCTCTATTCTGAGACTAGATAAAATTGAGAAACACAAATCAAATTGAAGATGGGGATTTGATTTCTTCTAAATTAATTTATGCTAAACTTACATTTTTATCTAGTAACTAAGGAGTGTGCCTTTTTAACTTCAGGTTACAGGAACTCCATTTGCTGATGACCAAAGGATCTATAATGGGTTAGTTGGTGGAAAGCAACTTACTAACACGACCCCGTATGATATGAATTAAATAATAGGTTAACAGAGAAACGCAAGTAATTGTTTCTACTTTCATCTTGGCGTTCAAAAAAAATTCCCAATTATCAGATCAGAATCTCGAAACAGTGAAGACCGTCCAGCTCCAACGCGAACCTCGGAGTCCTCGTTCTCTCCAACTCCCGACCTCGTTCCTTCTCTGCCACTGGCGGTGAATTACTCACACCATGCTCCTTCTCCACCCATTAATTCCTCGTACCCTGTTCCCATACAAACTTAGGGTTCCAGCAAAGGTCGTCTGATCGATTTGATCGAAATCGAGAAGAAGTAAAGAAAGCGGACACATGTGAGGTCCTGAGTTCGAATCTTGGTACATGCTAGTAGTTTAGGATGTCTTCAATTATTGCCGATCAAAAAAAAAAAAAAAAAAAAGGCGAGAGAAAATCAAAATATGAATTGCATACATCTGAAAATTTAATGAGTAGTCAGGGGTATTTTGGACATTTTTACGTTTTAATGAAATTTTTTATCCAAATTTTAACGGTGTTACGCCAAATTGTAAAAAAATGTACTTAGGTGAGTAGTCCAAACGAATTTTTTTTAAATATCTATAGCAATTTGTAAAAGGACTCCAACTAGGTATAGTAAATTGTAATTAACCCAATATTTAATCATGTATAGAGCAATTAAGGAGATAAATATTTAAACACAATTTATTAAGAACTCCATTCTCGATGCTAAATGCAAGTACAACCGATTAAAATACCATTACGTTATTCTATTCACTCATGCCCCAAATCAAGAAAATTTAGTAACGCGTCACAAAACGATTTAATAATTTATAGGTATGAAGCAACGATAGATATATGAATCTATTCCACTAATAAAGTAGTTCGTCAATAATGAAAATAAGAGAAGGAGAAATAAAACCCGACGAGATTAATCTCCATTAGATTGATTGGTGATGAACAAGATAAATGGAAAAAGAAAAATGCTTGAAACCGTGCTTCTATGCGGCCTCCGATCTTGATATCATCAATTTCGGCCCTTCTCGATGATCTTTCTCTTTAATTCCCTCTAAAAACCTTCATCTTTTTTCTCAATTTTTATAGCTCTGAATTGACTGCCTCTTTTCGAAAATGCGTCAAAACCTATTTGTAGGTGGGTCAGAACATGGGCTTCGTGGGCAAGAAATCAGGGCACAATTTTATACGGCCCCGTCAAAGGTATTTTCGAAAGATAATGAACATCATGTCTCATAAATTTAGTTAATTCTCACTTAACTCCCTTTAATTATAAAAACATTTTCTAGGGCCCCTTCAGTTTTAAAAAGTCTCTCTTGAATTCTTTACATTTATTTTGTTAAAAAAATTGTTCATTTTTTTAAAATGACAAAAATATCTTTATATTACAATTTGGAATATGTACCGTGACGGGAATTTAATATTTTCAATCCGATTAAAATGGGACGAGATTACAAAACTCGGCTGGCCTGCTGCGTGGCCGCGTGGTGAAAAGTTGATGAGTGTATTTGAAGAAATAGTAGATATAGAGCATATGTGAGTGTTCCACGTGTAATGAATTAATCATGGAGTGTGGTCTCTGATCACCATAAAATCCGGTACATGGGCCTCAAAATGGGCCTTTAAATGTAGTTCAAAGATTTGTCTATTGGGCTTATGGAACGATGGAAAGAAATCAACAATTTGAAGATGTGATGGGCTTCATGTCTCTTTTTGAAACAATCAATCCAACGGGCTGGCATTTTTTGGGCTTGGGCTTTGAAAGGTATATCAAGGAATATTATATTCCAAAATATTAATTGTTTTTTTATAGAAAACCTGGGAATGCATAGATTAAGCATCCAGAGCTGCATCATAAGCAAAATTGGGATAACACCACCCTCGCCCATCAACAGTACGACAACTTTTGCAAGCAAGTTGACCATTCATTGTTGAACAGTTATAATAGACAATTTAAAAATTAATAATGAGAAAAATCGGCCACTCATTCGTTGAACAGTTATAATAAACAATTTAAAAATTAATAATGAGAGAAATCCAGCGTTGACAATCAGTTTGAATTGACTAACTGAACTAACGGTTGACAATCTGATTGAAGACAAATGTCGTCATCCCTCCAACCAGAAGAGGAGACCCAACAAAGGGCCTCGTGGATACCCCTAGCTTTGACCAAAGTCGGATGAGAGCAACCCGCACCGAAAATAGAATAAATTTCGAGAGGCAACCCCAAATGGTCTCTGTCCATAAAACTCAAGCCGAACACATTACAGTTTAATCGAAGAGCCCCATCCACATTTACTTTTATGCTCCTTAGATGAGGTCTCACACACGAGGCAATTCTGACTAGAAGGGTTGAGTTAACGACCTCAGCCGGAAGAGATCGTCTCAAATCCCTCGTATCACACGCAATCTTACGTATTCTTCAAATTACTAATATTGGACTAGTATAGCATTTGAAAGATAAATTTGAGCAAAAATTTATGTTCTAGACGCTAAATTTGAATACTAATTGCTTCTGGTTTGGTGGCCTAGTTGTTCTTTTTCTAGCTAAATCGATCATATCCTGCTTAGTAAAAAAAATCTTAGTGCCACATCATTGTGGTGTTGTAAATGTGCAACCCTCATCGAAATTATATACTTTGGTATTGAAATTGGACCCAATCATTATTTTCAAATTATACTGATAAAGTCCCGAGGGATGAAGCTGGCCGGTGTGTGGGGGATAAAGGAATAGGCGCTCGGCGAGTCATCATCCCTGCCGTGGCGGAAGCTTTGGCCCTATGGGAAGGTGTAAAGTGGGCGAGGGAGCTCGGCCTGAATCAGGTTGTAGTTACGATTATATTGGCTATTTTGGTTAGATGACATGTTCACTGACAAATGTCTATCCAAATGGTTCGACATGCGTCAAACAGAAAGATGACCATCCAGAAGTCGTCACAGAAGTCGGTGAACATCTGTCCCGCTGGTTTTTAGTAAGTTTCCGTTTCAGAGAATTTCCTTTTCCCAAAAGGATTCACCGAAGACTCAGACGTATAGCAGCTTAAGGAAACTACCATGACAAGAAGACGTGTGGAAGAAGGGTTAAGGAAACCCTAATTATGTGATGCATACCTCTTCTATAAAAGCCCGACGGCATTCCCTTAGAAGAGGCGCTTCTGAAATTGTTATTTGTAGTTCTT
>JAYMTP010002511.1:0-19493 GCA_036897365.1 Geranium brycei
AACTATACAGTGGTGACGTGCAACAGTAAAAAGTAGAGGATAGTGACATGCAAAAGTTGGACAGTAGAGAATAGTGATTAGGAATTTCCCCTTATATAAATAATGATAACAAAAAAGTTTCTAACTTTACTCTCCCATAATTTTAATTTTTAAATAAATTCAATTAGTTAAGTAATTAATGAAAATAAATCTTAATCAATGATCATTAAATTCAAATTAATGACTTTATTATTCTAAAAGGATAGGAAAGTAATTTTGGAAACATAATATTTCTTTTCTATATAATTTATTAGTAATTTTTAATTACTAATTTATTTTAAAATTATTTTTACAGATTAAATAAAGAAATCTTAATTTTCTCCTTCGGCCTCTGTCTAACCACCGCCACCGTTGGAGATGTTCTAATAAATGTCTTACAAAAATACCTTATTAGTTGAATAGCTAATAACCTTTTTAAATTACAAAAATCACAAAGTACAAAACTAAGAAAAATCAAAATAGAAAGTAGCAAATAGGAAATAGGAAATAAAATAGACTAGAATATATAGAAACCATAACAATTGGAAATAATCGCAAATTATTAGGCAGCCAATCTATTTGGGGTTGCTTAAATTGCAGCCAGTAGAAATAGTAAAATTTCTAAAAATTTCTCGTATCTTAAAATTAGGTTCATAACGAGTTAGCGTTCTCACCTCTTCACCAAAGTAATAAATTATTAATTAATAAAAACAACTTGTGCTGATTTCTTACCATTAATCAATATTACCAAAATAACGACCTTCCTTTTGGCCTATATAAGCACACGCCTCAAGCCTTTTTCAGCATCACAATTCACTTAACCTTAATTATTTGTTTTCCAATAAAAAGAACTCATCCATGGAATCTAAATCAGCTCTCTTCTGCTTTGCTTTTGCAATCCTCTTCTTCTCCGGTAAGACATGTTTTTTTATGCATTGATATCATAGTGATTGTATGTATAAGAACACGAGTATGCTAATAACATACTTCTTTTGTAATTATATAAGATAAAAGTATGCATTAAATAAGTATTGATATTAATTTGTACGATCAAACAAAATTAATATTCATCATGTACCTAATTTAAATTTAGTTAAAAATCCTTATCAAAACACGTTAGTGGTTAATTGTGGTTTATACCCATTCTCCAGAACAAAATTTAATTATTATTTTTTATTCATGTAAATTAAAATATATATAATACCTATGTATTATGCAATTTTTCTTGAGTATTATTTTGTACTTAGTTTGGTCCATATATATGCAGAGGCTTATTCGGCTACTTTCACTTTGACAAACAACTGTCCGTACACGGTCTGGCCGGGGACTCTGACCGGCGGTGGTGGGGCCCAATTGTCCCAAACCGGGTTCGAATTAGCCTCCAAGGAGTCGACCACGCTTAACGTTCCGGCTCCGTGGTCCGGCCGGTTTTGGGCGCGAACCCAATGCTCAACCGACCCTTCAGGAAAGTTCTCATGCGTCACCGCTGATTGCGGCTCCGGCCAGGTGTCCTGCAACGGCGCCGGCGCGATCCCGCCGGCGTCTCTAATCGAGCTGACTCTAGCTGCTAATGGGGGCCTAGATTTCTATGACGTCAGCCTCGTGGACGGCTTCAACTTGCCCCTGTCCCTTGCCCCACAAGGCGGCTCCGGCGCGTGTAGCGCCACCAGCTGCCCCGTGGACGTTAACGGCGCTTGTCCGGCCGAGCTGGCCGTTGTGGGCTCGGACGGGAGCGTCGTTGCTTGCAAGAGCGCGTGTATGGCACTGAACCAGCCGCAGTATTGCTGCACCGGAGCCTTTGGATCGCCGGACACGTGTCCTCCGACGGAGTACTCTAAGATCTTCAAGGACAAATGTCCCCAAGCTTATAGTTATGCTTACGATGATAAAACGAGCACGTTTACGTGCAGCGGTGGACCCAACTATGTCGTTACATTTTGTCCTTAATTTATGGTTACTTGCCTTGTAGGAACCTGCTCTCCATAATTAATAAGCATTTACTTAGTTATTTTGGTGTGTTCTAAGAAAGAGAAAAATCAGTCTCAATTTAATGCCTATTTATTTGTTTAATCGAGTAATAAAACCCCTAAGTACTGGACTGAGTTCCTCAAGGACCAAGTTGTGATCTTTATCTAGATAAGTAGTGTTACATAAATTAATTATTCAATTTTTGTATGCGTGGTTGTGTATATCTATTGCTTTCAATCTTCTCTTCTGCCACAATCTTGTCAAGCTTACTAGAAGATTTAAACAAGAAATAATTACAAAATTTGTGACATGTAATATCATATTATTGTGTATTATATACCAATCACACAGTCATGCAGTAAATATATTTATTTCTTTTGGAAAACGAGTATAATTTTTAGAAAATAATAAAACTACCATTCTAATTAAGAATAGAGAAAAAGTTTACAAATAAAATGAAAGATCTCTTCTTTTCTACTGTTAGATTTTTTTAGCTATTGGCAGTTTGGTCGTTTTAATAAAAATTTAGTATTACATGACCCTTTTTTTTCATTTATCATTTAAATGTAACTTCCTTCTTGGGGTAGGGCAAGGGCGCGAGCTATAGCCGTTTCTCTAATTAAGGATAAACCAATATATTAAAATTAAACTAGGCTACTGTTTAGGCACTAAAAGAGGTGCAGATGATAAAGTTTAGCAAAACAAAACAAAAACAGATAATTATTTTGGAGGGAAATATGAAGTGAACATTTATAGTTTTGTTGAGTAAATAATGAAATGGAGTAAGCACATGAAGGCACAAGAGGGAGCTTGTGGTTCGTCTCGTCTCTTGGCGAGATGTGTGGCGCGGCACAGCTCATGTGTGCGCGACCACGGGAGGTTCGTCGGGGTCTGTGGAGTCTGCGGCGGAAGGAAGGTAGCTTGGTCGGGATCGGAAATTTAGAGGGAGCAGGGAAGAAATAGGGGGTCGGAGGCATGGAGGTTCGGGAGGACTGCATTGGTTGCGGGTCAGGTTGGGCGAGCGGTGTGGTCGGCGGCGGGGCCGGCGGAAGACGTCAACGGTGACTTTGCGATGGTAAAGATGGGGGTATTATTTTGATATCATCTGCGAGGGGAGACAGGTCCGGGAGGGGGTCATCGGTGGTTGGGCTGAGAAGCTCGGGTGGAGATTGGTGCAGCGAGAGCAGACGGACCCGGGCGGGACTTATTAGAGGTAGGGCAGGAAAATTCTGGCGATTTGCTTGCTGCGATTTTGGTTGGTTGGTGGCTCGGTTTTGTGAGGGAACTAGAGTTCTCTGCCATCGATGGACAGATTTATGCAAGCATATCGAACTACGGGGTCTTGGTTTTCTTAATTAAGATTCAATACGTCCTCGGGGTGTTCCATTAGGTTCGGCACTGGGAGGGATCGGGAGTCCTTTGGCGTCGATGGGCTGATACTGATAAACACAATGAGTTCGGAGGACTTTAATTATTAAAGATCCGCGATTCCCATATTAATCGCAGGGTTGATCGAGGAAGCTGGTTTAATACGGCTTGCAGTGAGATCACGGGGTTTCTCCATCCGCATGAGGTGGAGGCCGTGACTCTGCATGATGCTAACTGGTTCGAGTCGATTTGTCTCCGGAGTTGTCATGGAGCTCTATTTAAAGCATTCTGCAGCGGGATCACGGGGTTTCTCCATTCGTATGAAGTGAATGTCGTGGCTCTACATGATGCTAAACAAGTCGAGTTTAACATCTTTGAATATATCATTAGTGATAGGTGTTGCGTACTGTCCACTTCTGAGACATGTGTTTTATGTATTTTGTTCGTCGCTATTGTAATCCCGTGGCTCATAAACTAGTCATGTACGCTTTAACTACCTGTATTTGAGATCACGGTACAGGGTCTGTTCAATCATCTGTTGCTTTAGTTGTTCGATGTGTAATGCCGGGTTAGTTGCTTAATAATATTGATGTTTTTTTCCTAAAAAAAACTAAAAAAAAGAAACTAAAGCCATAGGAAATATATCAACGCAAACTACACGTAAATCCAATTCCTTAAATCGCAGCCAATAATATTCCTAAAATAATACGCTGGTCTCAAAATTAAAACTTCATCAGGTTCAATTAATGAGTCAATGCTCTCATCTAGAGACGCAAGATACATTGAATATGGCTCTTCACCGCAGGCCACATTCTGCTAACTTTTACCATTGTAACCGATCTTACCAAAAACAGTGACCTTTCCTTTGTTGGGCTATGTATACACACGCACAAGCCTCCCTTATTGATCATCAGTTTCAATAAACCCAACTCATCATCAATGGAGTCTACATCACCGATCTTCTTATGCCTTTCTTTTGCCATCCTCTTCTTCTCCGGTAAGATATATATGTATATACATACATTCAGAAACTTGTTCATTGTATCTTTCTATTCATTCGTGATCTCATATATAATGCTGTAATATACTTATTGTATTTACTTACAATTTAGGTCAAAATATATATGTCCCATATAAACATTATAGACCCACAACTTGGTAATTAAGAGTAATTAATTTGTATGATAAGTTTTGTTAAGTTTCATTATTAATAAAACACGTTAATTAATATTTAATTTGGTTTATGTTAAATTAAAGTGGTGATAAATATCAAATAAACCGACAACATTGTAAAAATTTTGAATCCAATCTCAATTCTGATCAATTTATTTTAAAAATAAATCGAATTTTATTTAATAAATAACAACTACCCCGCATGGAATACAATTTTTACTATATAAAAATAAGATTTAATTTGGTTTTAAGGATAAGCAGGGGCCCACTCGGCTACGTTCACTTTCACAAACAACTGTCCGTACACGGTCTGGCCTGGAACCCTGACCGGCGGTGGTGGGCCCAATTGTCCCTAACCGGGTTCGAATTAGCCTCCAAGGAATCGACCACGCTTGATGTCCCGGCTCCGTGGTCCGGCCGGTTTTGGGCGCGAACCCAATGCTCAACCGACCCTTCAGGAAAGTTCTCTTGCGCCACCGCCGATTGCGGGTCCGGCCAGGTCTCCTGCAACGGCGTTGGCGCGATCCCGCCGGCGTCTCTAATCGAGCTGACTCTAGCTGCTGACGGGGGCCAAGATTTCTATGACGTGAGCCTCGTGGACGGCTTCAACCTGCCCCTCTCCCTGGCCCCACGAGGCGGTTCCGGTGCGTGTAGCGCCACCAGCTGCCCCGGCAACGTCAACGGCGCTTGTCCGGCCGAGCTTGCCGTTGCGGGCTCGGACGGGAGCGTCGTTGCCTGCAAGAGCGCGTGCATGGCGCTGAACCAGCCGCAGTATTGTTGCACCGGCGCCTTTGGATTGCCGGACACGTGTCCTCCAACGGAATACTCTAAGATTTTTAAGGACAGGTGTCCACAAGCTTATAGCTATGCTTATGATGATAAAACCAGCACGTTTACGTGCAACGGTGGGCCCAACTATGCCATTACTTTTTGTCCTTGACCGGAAATTATCCTATATATGTAGTTACATTTTCCGACCAATAATAAATAAACTTCTCAAGCACCTTTAACTATTATAAATGAAAACCTCCATTCACTGAACTAACTATTGCCTCTAATTTTCTAATTTTCACTTGTTCTAAATATGTTACTAGCTGGTCAGATGAATAAGGATTACAAAGGTTAAAAATATATATTATTATTGTTACATGCATGTCAAGCCTATATATTATATATTCTCTTAGGTTTTGACATTTTTGAAATGTTATTTTGTAAACATATTAGCTTATGTCCGCTTTGATTTGACTAACCGAAATTATTCACCAGATTATATAAAATCGGGTTAGTGTAAGGGCTTCAGGATAACGGCCTTGGATGTTCAAAATTATTTATTTTGATTACGAGGGCTTCAGGATAACGAGGTAAAATGATAACCCATTTTAACATTTGGCTGGTGTGGCTGGTATAAATATGGGCCCGTGAGCATGCAACTCACAAAATGATATGCAGTAAGGGTGTGCACGGATCTGGTTCTCACTCACTTGCACTGTGGTTTGACCCACCTAGACCGATACGGGTGATGGTAATGGAGACTCGGATCCGCTTGTAGGGTAAAAATTTGTTAACAAATTTGACTTGTACAAGTTGCGGGCAGGTCGGGTGGTTAACCCGTACAACTCATTTTTATAATGGGTTTTAATAGTTTGTCTATTGTTATTGTCTAATTTAAAGGAACATTTAACTTCAGAAATCTTGCTTACAAAAGATTATAAACCGTAGTTTATTCTTCTTTAAAATATTGTAACTTATCCTTCTTAAAATAAATAATATCATAGATTTTGAGTGAAATGATATAAAGTTAATGGATGGTAACTCCATTTGCATCTCCATCATCCTATTATAAGATAAAACGTGAACAAGTTGTACTCATATTCATCTTTCTTTTATTTGCGGCACACAAAGTTATTGTATACAAGTACTTATGTCAATCAATAAAAAACATGCATGCAATAATAAAAATCAAATAAATACCATCAAACCCGAATAAACATTTATGATTAAATATGGAACCTAAGATCTAAAATTGAAACTTTCCTTAATAACCCGAAAATTAGAGACCTTTATTTTGATAATGCTCTTGTTGATTAAATTTTTGTATAGTTTTGTGCATCACTTGTTATGTTTCGTGTTGTCATGATTTTATTAATCAAATTCATGGTTTCGTAGATTAAATTTTGGGTTAGTATCTAAATAAATACATTTAAGTTGACACAATTTGCAGATAGATACACTTAAGTTAGAAAACTGATTTTAAGTTCAGTAAAATTTTGTTCTGTGTCAAGTTAGATAACAATGTTAGATTTCAATTAATTTTTTATCGGTGAACCAATTACATACAGTTTTATATAATGTTTTAATTCAAAATTATTTTTAAAAACAAATTGAATGAAATAAGATTAAAATTATGGAGATGTATCAAACACCAACCAATCACGTAATTGCATGTCCTAAAAAATTCTTGTACCAATAAATGAAAATGAAAACCACAACGGGTCTCCCTCTCACATCAGCCACACTCAAATTAATTTCTCTACCAAACGCACCCTCTCCACCGTGTCACCATCCGCACGCTCGTCCCTGCTATTGTGCGCCTGTGAAAAAACAACCCTCTATCTTAGTCTTACCAAAATCTGCATCATAACCAATAATAACGCTCCACGTGGTCGATTCAGTCCTCTGTTTGACTCATGATGACACGTGTCGAGCGCGTGCTCCGATTCTAAAAAAGTCCAGTGCACAAGACTTTGCTGTTAGCGAATTGTACGGACCGGACTCACCCAACCCGACCCAACCTCATAACGATCTCTCTCTCTCCTCTGTTTCTGTTCACTTCTCTTTTAACTGATCGAAGAAAATAGAATCATAACCTTCGCTCCAATGGACACTGAGCTAACTCTCGCATTGTGGTCGCGTCTCTGATCGATTCAGTTTTGAGCGGTTCCTGAGAATTTTAATTGAGATCGGCTGCGATTACAGTGGTGGACTGGGCAGAAATTTGGCGAGGAGACTCAATGTTCAGATTGAATAGGAGCAAGCCAGCTAAATCTGGCGAGCCTGTTGATTTCAGATTCTACAACTTCAAGGCCCTTCAGGTCTGTGCGTGTATTTTATTTATTTATTTATTTGTTTACTATGCTTAGATTGTGATCGTCGATTTGTTACTGTTTGATCAGTGCCGTGTTTTGATTTTGTTCGCTCGCTATTGTTGCTGTTTTTAATGGTTTCTGTTTTAGGTCACGAAGGGGAGACGATTGGTTTGAGCTAAATCTAGAAATGTTTTGAATTTTTTGCATGTTTTGAGTTTGTACAATGAAGTGGAAGAGTTCGTCAGTGCCCAATTTGCTGTTTTTGGGTCAATTTCTTTCCTGAAAGAGTTGTGTGGTTTTAGTGTTTATGATGGTTCCTTCTAAATTAGGTAGAATTTATTTATGGAATTTATGTAAAACTTCAGTCAGTAAAAACGCATTTGATCCTTTGAGAAAAAAAAGGAGGGATCTGCAGAAAATTTCCTGAAAGTTATTGGTATCCACAAGCAGAAACGGATTCACTAGTGAGTTTGTGCTTTCCAAATATAGTCTTTAATTATTAGGTTTCCATATTTTATCTACTAAGATTTTAAATTTGTCCCCACTGGTTTTTTGAAACCTTTTGTCATTGATGAAGTAATTTAGTTTTGCCCCCACTAACTAAAGTTTCTGTATCTTTCCTTCTGCACAAGTAGACAAGATTAGGCATCTGCTACCAAGATTTATTAACATTAAGAGTGTCTATATTAGTAATTTCAGCTTTCATGTGGCTATGTGTAACCATATGCTATAAATCTAAGTTATTGGTTATGCTTTGTCTTTTTTCTTTCCCAATTATTGTTGTGATTGATTTTTTCGTTTTAAGGGAATTAAGTGAATGAAGATTCCGTTCTTTTATTAACTATTTAATTGCTGAAGAGGAAAATGGCTCCTTAACATGATATATGGAGGACTGTTTTGAGGGTTAATTTTCCCTGGCTTCTGCTTCCTTCAGTTCACTGCCTCGTGCTGAATATAAATTTTTCCCACTGACAGGTACCAAAAGGATGGGACAAGCTGTCTGTGTATATGATCTCTGTAGATACGGGAAAAACAATTGCAAAGTCAAGCAAAGCTTTTGTACAGAATGGAAGTTGTCAATGGACAGATACTCTGTCAGCATCTATATGGTTACCCCAGAATGAGACTTTGAAAGAGCTGGATGATTATATCTTCAAGTTTGCAATTGCCATGGTATCACTTAGTCCTTTTGCTCCCTTTCTGCACCAATAGCTAGTTGTAAATGCTAAATCATATCGGCCACTTTGGAACACTTTTTTTAGTTGCTAGTTATCTAACTAAAACAGTGACTGATGGGTTGAATTTTCAATTTAATGGTCATAGGGATCAGGAAGGTCAGGGATCCTTGGGGAAGCCGTACTTAATATGACAAGTTATATTAGTTCAAGTGATCCAGTTTCTGTGTCTTGGCCCCTGAAGAAGAGCAATAATGGGACTATTTTACAAGTGAGTTTGTACACTTCTGTGCTGTGCTGTGTTTCTTTTGCTATCGTTCTGACTGGTTACACATTGTTTAAAAATGATTCTTGTTGATTTTGTAAATTTGATTGTCTTTCATTTTTACCTTATATACTTGTATACTGAATCCATGTAATTTTGGTACTATGTTTGCAATAAAATAGTACCATCCGCTTAAGATAATTTTCTTATAGTCAAACAAAGTTAGATGTGTATGACAGTGATAAATGGTCATATTTAGCACTGTTTGGAAAATAGATGTTATTGTTTTTTTTCTTATCAATAATCTATTTACTGTCCTTTAACCTTTCTGGGGTGAATTTGAAGTTTGTACTTGAGACCGTGCTCGGGTTTGAAATCTGCATTGCCACTACTTGTTGGCAACTGCTTGTTGGAAACTTGGAATGGACATTTAAAATGTTACCATCTTTAGTTCTCGGTCGGGCCCTTGTATATTAGGCCTACATGATAAGGCACAATTTATGTGAAATCGAGTCTTGGACAATCATACTTTGCTCTAATCATCCTTTTATAATTTGGTGAAAATATCAACTGTGCCGTGTTCTTGTTTATTTGGAAGGGCAATTTAAGTCTTGTCACACACCATGGAGTTCTCATGCTTTTTATCAGGTAGACTAGGTTTCGCAATTCACAAATGGTTTTCTAAGACCTTTTATATCTGAGTTGGCGCCTGTATATTTTTCTTGGAAGATAGCCAGAAGAGAATGCTAATATTAAATTCTTAGTTTCAAGGTTTTTGATTTTCTATGCGATTTTTCAGGTCATGATTCACTGTCTGACACCGAGGATAAAACTCAGGTATGCATATATTGTGCATAAACTTCATTCTATTTTTAAAGAATCTTTTGTTCTTCATGATTATGATAAGTTGGACATTTTCAGAGATGAAGAATCAAAAGAGATGAATTCCCATGTGGAAGATGTGAAGGTAGATTATTGTGATCCAGATGTCAAGTCAGATGTATCTGATAGCATAACATCTTCCTCCAGCAAAGATACAAGCTCTGCGTTCTCTGCCACTCATCCTGGAGAACCCGAGAGTAGGGTACAGTTACATTTTCTTACCAAAATTACCCATAACTTTTTCTTTGTTGATACCTGAAAACATTGGAATTTCTATCATGTTCATTCATAATCATTCTTGTTTTATCCATTCATGAAAGATCTATAGTTATTGTCTCATCACACATCAGAGGGTGATCTCCCATCCTTCTGTCTAGGATATTACTGTCACGGTAATGGTCAGATTCTAGTCTTTATCGTGACATTCAGATGCACTGAAGCACTGTCCTATATGTAGAGCTGTATTCCAAGTTCATTCATAAATGCTAGATTATGATATTAAAATGACCAAAACCAGTGCTAGAGATGGCATCAAATTAAACTCTTGAAATTCCAGCGCAAACTGTACATATTTTTGTTGAAGGCTACAAAATATTACTGTGATCCTCATTGTTAATATCTGAAACTAATTTAATCTTCATTGTTTTCTGTAGGAAGCCAGTTTCTCTGTTTCCAGTTCACATCACAGTGAGGACTCAGTAGAAGGTTTTCTAAGCCGGGAAGTTCTCTCCCCAACCATCAATCTAAGTAGTAATGCACTCAGCCCTGGACGAGATTCCTCTAAATCTAATGGATATTATCCTGTTCGCGATGCTTCTCAATCACAGCAATCATATTTTAATTCACGCCGGTCAGGATCAGGAAACCATTCCCTAAACAACCGACGAGAGCATTCCACATCCCCACTGAAGGTTTCTAGTTCTTCTAAAATTCTCTTAGAAGCCGCTGAAGGTGCAATTGAAGAGCTTCGTGCTGAAGCCAAGATGTGGGAGAGGAATGCCCGGAAGTTAATGTTGGACTTGGATGTGTTGAGAAAAGAGCATTCTGATCTGTCCAAAACCAACAAAGATTTGGATAAGGAGCTTTCAGAAGCATGTAAAGAGCGTGATGGTTTGAGGAAAGAAACGGAACAGCTGACGTTGTTGATGGAAACGCCATCAGTGAAACCAACAGCCAAGGAGAAAGAATTGGATGATGAGATCGAGTTTCTGAAAGAATCCAATGCTAATTTGGCTATGCAGTTGAAAAGGACTCAAGAATCAAATATTGAGTTTGTTTCTCTTGTCCAGGAGCTGGAACTCGAGAAATCAATAGTACAATCGAAATCTAATGACATGGAGAACTCCATGCAAGAAAAGATGGAAGAAAACAAGGAGTTAAGTATTCAGTTGCAACAAATGCAGGAATCTGATAAGCATTTGGAAGATGAGGTGCAAATGCTGAAAGCAAAGCTATCCGAGTCCGTCAAAGAAACTCATGCAGCTGAAACGAATGCTGCTAATCTCAACAGAGAAATTGAAGCTTTCCAAGACAAAGTGCATGAACTAGAAAGGGATTGCAATGAGCTGACTGAGGAAAATCTGGAGCTCGTGATCAGGCTAAAGGAAGTCAATAACAAGTCCACTGTGGAAACCAAAGAAAAAGTCTCTCAAGAAGTTAATCAAAACAAGAAGTTGCTTGGGGAAACTGAAGATAGTTGTGATTTTTCTGTGCAAAAACTGAAGAGTTCGAAATTGGAGCTTGAACTGAAAGTCAATGAACTTGGTACAGAATTAAATAGTAAAAGGTCTGAGATTGCAAAACTTGAAGCTGACTTGATGTCAAAAGAAGAGGCAATTTCTGATCTTAGACAGAGTCGAACTGAGCTAGAGGTTAAGATTGCTGGTCTCGAGAAAGAAATAATTGATCTGGAAAAAAGTGTGGAAACTGGTGCAAGAGAAAGTGAGGTAACCTCTGAATGCTCGAATCATTTGCCAAACAATACCCATGTTTCTTCAAATAAAACGCTTGATCGAGAGTCTTTAGGAATAATTAGAGGGAAAGATGAATTTCAGCTTCGGCTATCAGAATTGAAAGAAGAAAATGTTCAGTTGTTGGAATGCATATCAAGTCTGGAAGCTCAGCTAAGGCACCTGACCAATGAGAATGAGACTGGTAGGTTGGAACTAGAGCATTTTAAATCTCTTGCTGGCAATCTACAAGATGAGATCAAAAGATTGAGAAAAGGGACGGATACTCAAAAGGTAGGCCTGAAACAGAAACTACAGTACATGCAGAGTAAGTGGTCAGAGTTTGAAGAAGAGTTCGAGCATCTGAGAAAAGCAAATCCGGTCCTGCAAGCAACTGTTGATAACCTCATTGAAGAACGCAGTTCTCTCTTGAAACTAAATGATGAGTTCAGAGACCAAAATCTACAGTTGCATGAGAATTGTACCAAGTTAGAGGCCAGCTTATGGGAATCAAGTAAACGCTTTTCTGAATGCTCTCAAAAGGTTGAGATTTTGGAGTCAAATCTTTCTTCAATATTGGAAGATATTGCCTCCCAGGAGAAAAGCCTGGCTTCAGAATTAGACTTGCTTCTTGAGGAAAACATGACACATAAAGAAAATATTATTCGGGAAAATAAAGTGTTGAATGAGTTGTATTTGGATAAAAAGTTGGAAGCTGAGACTCTTCAACAAGACGTATTACATCTCATGAATAAAATTTCAGCTATTAGTGGTGAAAGAGACCAAGCAGTTCACGATGCTATGCATGAGGTATCATGCCTACGTGAAGGTAAAAGCAAACTTGAGTCTTCCTTAATAGAATTTCAATCAAAGGTGAGAAAGAGAGATAATGAGCTCAATGCTGTTCGAATAGAATCAAACGAGACAGTAGAGGGACTTAAAGCTGAGCTTTCTGCTGCCAAACAGAACCAGGAAATGATGATGGCTGACTATGAGAAAGTTCAGAATTTAATGGAGAACTACAAAGCAAGTGAAGAGAAACTGAAAAGCACAGTGAACAATCTTGAATCTAAGCTTAGTGTTTCTGAACACGAACGTCAACAACTTCTGGAAGAGACCTCCCAATTGAATCTTCAGCTGCAGAAAATTACTTTACTTCAGGATGAAGTATTTACCCTTCAGAATGAAATATTTACCCTTCAGAATGAGCTCATTATCACCAAGTTTGAGAAAGAGAAGCTTGAAGCTTCATCACATCTGTTATCGGGAGAATGTGAAGAGGTGAAGGCAGAAAACCAATCATTTAAAGAGAAAATTTCTTCCTTGCAAACAGCTGTGTCAGCATTTGAGGATTGCAAAGAAAAGCTTATGCATGTGGAGAGTGATCTTAACCGGATCAGCAGAGCTAATAATCAATTTCAGAAGAAGATACAACAACTTGAAAAGGACAAAGATGATTACATGAAAAAAAGTCACACCCTTGAAGAAGAACTCAAGCTGATGAAAGAAGAAAAACATAATGAAAGGGAACGCAACAGTGTAAGAGTTCACAATGCGAGTAAAACCAATGCCAAAGTCAGTCCAGTCCGGGAGGATTTGAGGCTGCCAAGGGTTAGTGACACTGCTTCATTTGCACGTGTAATTTATGTGCATATGTTCATTGACTATTGACTTAATTTTTTTTTGCATTTCCATTTTATTCTTGTTTTGAATTTATAGAGTGAGACGATGAAGAGTACCAATCACCACTATGACAGTTGGAGGAAGTTGTCTCTGAAAAGTGATCAATTACAAGAAATTGTGAAAGATCGACAAAAATCTCACGATAGCCAACACCATAAAGAGGTTTGCAACTTAGAGATCATATAGTTTATTCCATTTGATATCCTTATATTTGTTTAATTTTGTCTTGATGATATCTTATTTAATAAAAATCGCCCTTGTGTCAATAACTTATCCTCCTACTATGAGGCTTATGGTTCTCTTTCATCTGAAATCCTCTTCAGGGTGGTAATGGATCTAGTATTCACGTCCATCAACATACTCAAACTGGTGATGCTGATTCTCTTACAAAGATCCAGTTTCTTGAGATTGAACTTTCCAAGGCTATTGAAGCGACTAACACGTACAAAGCTCAACTTCATAGGTAAGCATATGCATAACATATATAAGGCTTCCAAATGTGTCATAATATATTGACTAGCACACACTATACTGCTACTATGCTTATAACTCCATACACACCATTTGTGCTGCTTCTAAGAAGTACCAAACATGTCTGACATTTTTTTGTTTCGTGGATCTCTAAAGTGTACAAGCAAACACGTAACTCTTGCTGCTGCTATGTTTATACCAGTTCAGATGGTATATTTATACAGAAATGCTTCTCAGGTCAATATTTAAATTCCCACTTCAACTTTTCTTGCAGGTTAATGTCAGAAGATCTAAGCAGTCACATAGAAGGTGAATTAGTACCAAAAGAAAGATTTGAACGCACGAAATCATTGCTAGAGGCAGAGTTGAAAGAGATTCGTGAGCGCTACTTGCACACGAGCCTTCAATACGCAGAGGTAGAAGCTGAACGCGAGGAACTTGTGATGAAGCTCAAGGCCTCCAAGAATGGCAAGAGATGGTTTTCATAGGTGATGATCTTTAAAACTAAGTTCTTTTTCCACATTTTAGTTCAGCCTCTAGGGAAAACACGTTAGAATTAGGAGTTAATTGATTAGAGTTTATTTTTTTCAATGGCCAAACTTAGGCTTCTGGTAAATAATGAATCAATAGATTGTTCAATTCATGTAAGGATATGGTAGAAACTGAAAAATAATATACATGTAAAGGAAATAAATAGAAGTCGTTGTTCTTTGGTAATGGTAAGAAGTTTGTATATGGTATATGTTTGATCATTACTGTTTTATATTACCCATGTAATAATTGGTGTCTGAGAAGAAGTGAAAGGAGAAAAGAAACAATTGAATTAAGATCATCTGAATTTTAGAAAATGTTTGTAAAACTTAGATAGAAGAGAAAGAAATGGAAGTACCTTTTGAATCTTAAATCTATTTTGCGCCAGACCAAGACCCATGTATGTGTTATAAGGTATATCCAAGGACTTACAGAGCCATGAAAATCCAGAATTTATCAAGGCTTGGTTGGGATCGAAAAAAATTCTCCTCGTTGTAAGAATATAAAACTTAAATTTGGTTTGACCCAAAATCTTAGCATTAGATTGAACTATAGACAAGAATGTTCAACTTTGTTACATAAGTCTATTTTTTTCTGTGTGAATCTAAAATTTATAATAAAAAAGTGAGTTAGGTTCAAATACAAATACATCAAATAAACTACTATAAGAAACAAATATCTACCTCTCAAAAGTGTTCCAAGCTATTTCACAGCCGGATGAACGCAATCACTCTTTTAGCAAAACATTGGAAACTTGATTCCCATAGATATACCTAATCAATTGACTAAAACGGCATATTAAACAATAATATTAATACTTTGTGAAAAATAAAACAAATAAATACTAATAGTAATTAAAATAAAGTTTTTTATGTGGATTATAATTTTCATTACTTTGTGTGCATTTTTTTGAAGCAAAATGTTTTCCAAACAACCCTCATTCCCCCAAGTACTTGTGTAATTCCACATTTACCACCTTATCTTTAACATCATTATTAACACCAAATATTGCATCAATACATTCCATAAACACTCATCACCACATCATCATTTGCAACAGCCAGATCATTATAAGTGTAATATGGGTTTATGAGATATTCTACTAAATGTAAGGGACTATCAAGTCTATCACGACATTTTCTATCAATAATTTCAGGAAGAGATTGATAGTGAATTTCTTGATCTCTATATATATCTTTTTAATCTCCTCCTTTGCTTTGAGCTGTTAGACAAAAGCAATAAAATGACAAAGTTAAAATGTGTTTTAACTTATAACTAGGTCAACCTGAGCTGTAATTTTGAAACACTAAAAATCGACCTAGATTAATGTGAAAACATGTTCACATGATCTAGGATATGAGATTTTTCCAACGGTATATCACAAGCTCTAATCGTCATACAGTATAATTTTTATTATAATCAAACCACGGGAACACGGGTGATCGATCATAATTAGAATGTGATGGATAAAATACTTATGTACGGTTTAAAGTAGTAACGGTGCACGTGACCATGTGTGTTGTTATTATACACCATAGTGACGATGTATATGCAAAGCACGTCGTTACTATTGTGGCGCGAATACAGCCTGGCATAATTTTAGCCAAAATTAAAATTCTCTCGAAGAGTTTCATAATAACGACGCACAATGCTTTATGCACAGTTAATATTGAATAGTAACGGTATACTTACAGAGGTAAGCTGTTACTATGAAACGGTCAGAAAACTTGAGGGTTGTGTTCATCAATTGAACTGCACGTTCACCTATTTATAGTGACGTCGCACGTTGTAGTGTACGCTATTACTATATATTAGTAACGACACACGTTGTAGTGTACACCATTACTAGGGAATAGTAACGTCGTATACACAAAAGTGCGTCGTCACTAATGTCCACTGTATAAAAACCAACATAACCTCTTCTTTTTTTCTTCCTCTCTTCTTCTCTGCTCTTTATCGCTGGTCGTTGCCCCCGCTTACCGTTGTCATCACCCCCGCTTGTCGTTGCCATCGCCGCCACTCACCGTCGTTTCTCGTATGACACAAGTAAAGTCCTCCTCTTTCTATTATTAGTTATTTGATATTAGTTTGTAAAAATTAATGGAATATTGGGTGTTTGTATGATTTAGGATATGATTTATTTGTATGATTTTTGCATGATTTTTTATTTATTTTTGTATGATTTAAATGTATAATATTTTCAGATATTATTTGCATAATTTGTCAACCAAATTAGTTTCCATGAATATCTAGAATATTGGGTTAAGTTGCTTGATTTTATATTAGTTCGTATGTTTTTTTGGGTTAATTGCATGAATATTTGTTATTAGTAATTTGCATGAATGTTCGTAAAATTATTAGATATGGGTAATTATGTGTCGGTCCTTTAGAGTCAACTCTAAGATCTCCCCAACACATACCCCAGCCTTCCTTGCCCATAATGTCGTCCCAGGCACGGGTTATATAGGCTTTGGCTTACAGCCGGTGATGCGAGTGGATTTTACATCTCCACCCAAGCCAAATCTCCTCACAATTAACTCGATTTTGTCCATTTTTAGGTAGTGTTAGAGTCATTAATACCCAATTGAGCTAATATGTGTTTGTGGTGAAATTATAGGAAAACGAGTCATTTCGAGGCATTTTGGAGCAAAAAGGAGCTCGGGAGCTAAACCGAGGACGAGCCGAGATGATTTGAAACTTGAGGAGTCACGACACCCCGTCGTGACTAGTGGTGTCGTTACCTACACTTGGAGAAAATTGGAGAGCTTTGGGGCAACGCGATCAAGCCCTCTTGCAAGGGCAATAACTCCTTCATCCGGAGTCCTATTAGAGCGCATTTTACATCACGATGAAGACCAAATAACATTCTCCAACTTTCAAGAAGAAAGCATGCTCATCGGAGCTCTAGATTTCGAGTTATCGGCCGATCAAACAGGCTGACCAGCAACCCGTCCAGCTCCAGCGCCCCAATTCAGCACCAACGAGCCAACTTGCGAGGGCCATAACTACAGTATCCGGACTCCAAATCGGAAAATTTTGGACCCTAAATTTAAGATGACAATTCAAGCTTCCTCTCTTATAAAGAAACTTTTCTCATCGGAGGTCCGAAAGAGTGTCAAAACTGTATCGAAAGAGTGCATGTTTGCCAAAAACGGAGCGACGAGAAGTCGCTGGATTTTGTGTCGGTCAACGAGCGTTGACTGTCGGCCAACGCCGTTGACCGACATGTTCTCCAAAAAGGGCCTTAAATTTCGTCATGTTTTCGTTAGTCAGAAGTGTTGGTCAACGGCGTTGACCGATGGTCAACCGAGTTAATCGCCATTCTTGACCGCCACTGCGTGCTGAATCTGGAAATTTGCCGGATTTTGACGTTTTTCCCTTCAATTTCATTGGGTTTGTACAAATAAAACATTTTAGGGTTTTAGGAAAGGGTAGCTCATATTTTAGAGAGAGAGTGGGGGATTTTGGAGCTTGGAGAGTGATTCCAAGCTTGAAGACATTGATTGGAGGGTGTAATTGAAGACTTGGCATCTATTTAGTAACTTTTCTCTATCTCTAACTCTTTATTTGATTGTTAGATGATTTGTATGATGTTGATTTTGGATTTGCTTGAGTTCTTTGTTGTGGTTTGTGTTGATTTGATGAAGATGGTTGGCTAAATTAGCAACTTGGGGGTTTGGGATTAAGGGGATTAAGTGGGTTTGTGTTTAATTGCATGTTTGTTAATTAGGGTAATTAATCTAGTCTCTAATTACACATCTTAATGCTTTACCTCCCAGGTAGGCTTGGTTATGACCTAATCTAGGGAGAGAGGCTCGTAGAGCAATTAACCTAGGTGGGTTAGAGTAATTAGGGGGTGTATTTACATTTTTTCCCAATCGGGAAAAATGGATACAATTTAATGCCACACGTGACCAACAATGAAAGCATTTCTAATTCTAAGATTCTTAAGTCTAATTAATTGACCCAATCTTGATCGAGTTAGTGTTAATTAAAACTAGTGCCTTAACAGCCTCTTAGAATGAGTTTTGTGTATAATTGAGTTCGATAACACCTAGAGAGATTTTAAATATCCTTAGTTACGACAATTGCAATTAACCTAGATCCCACGAAAATTCTCGGTGTCCCGATCATTTCCCCAAGTTTATCATTTCTTGACACATTTGATATTTGCCTAATTTTGCTTGCTAGTCTTGTGGTTTTGTGTTTGGTAATTGTAGTATTAGATTAAGCGAAAAAGGTAGGCTTAGATTGCATGAGGTTTTAGTTCATAAGTTTTCCAAACACACGAGTTAATAACTAGAACCCGACTCAAAGTCTAGGTGATTACACACTTAGCGCCCATTAGCTTTGCTTCTCCGTGGGATTCGATAACTCGAGCGTAAGAACGCCCATTATTACTTGACGTCCAGTGCACTTGCTGTGCATACGGGAGTTGAGAAATCTCACGAGATATTTTCTCCCGTCAGCCAGCAGGGGAGATGTTGGTCAACCTCACAGAAGACGTGGGGAGCTTGGAGGATATGTTGGCCCTGATCCAGAACATCCCCGATAATCTGGGATCCTCAACTGTTGGGGCGGGTACATTGGGTTCCAATTTTTCGTGTAGCAGAAGGGTGCTTCGAAACAAAGCAAGGATAAAACCCTAACTTTAGGGAGAAAACGGAATTTAATTCAAATAACTCAAATTGATAATAATGATAATGATTCTTCCAAATCTAAAACAATCCCTTATATAGGGCTAATCTTCCAAACTAACTAAAATTAGGAAACCCAAAACCAAATAACTAACATACCAAAACTAACTATGATTAGGAAATATAAGATAATAGGAAACCTAAACTAATGCTAATTAGGTGATGGTCCTGCATCAATCTCCTCCGCTTGAAAAAAACTCGACCTCGAGTTTGTAGGATCCAAAGAG
>JAYMTP010002512.1:0-19492 GCA_036897365.1 Geranium brycei
GTACATGCCCTACGGGCCGGTCGAGAAGGTCATACCCTACCTGCTCAGGAGGGCGGAGGAGAACAGAGGGCTCCTCGCCACGTCAACTCTGGACAGGCAGCTCATGAGGAAGGAGCTCATGAGGAGGCTCAAAGCTTCACTTATGTAAACTGTAAACACAAGAACCAAATGCCTGTGGTTACATGGGGTTCAAGTTACTCTCAAATTCCCAAAGCTTTGCTTTACATTGAATAATCTGCTAATGATGGCTTGTATGTGTAAACACCGCAAATTCTTCATTCTCTCTAATCAAAATCCACATCCAAAGTAACCGGCAAAACTTGTTTTACTTAGATAAATATACATGCTAATATATTATAAATACATTAATTATAATATTTAGATATAATTTAATAAAATAAGATTTTTTTAAAACTGGTTGATAAATTAAAACAAAGTGTAATCTATAATTTAAGCAAAAAATAATAAGAAAAACAAGTTTAAGCATAGCTAACAGGTTCAAATAAAGTCAATATGTGACTACTTTGCGAAGAGATGGGCATTACATGCGGACAATTTCGACAATGTATATATAAAATTAAAAATGAATCGAATTTGACCGGACTTTGGATTGAATTTCATTTATCTTTTTTGATGTTCATTTTTACTGAGTTCTCTGGCTCAGAGAGTGTCAAAGAATTTTAGAACACTGATAGCAAGTAATCACTTCGTTATTTGAACAACTCGGTTTTGATATGTTTTTTTATCAATTAAATCTTTTTTTGTAACTTGATCTTAAGTTAAGTTAACCATAATTAACCCCTAACCTACCTCTATCCCCCACACGTGCTCCAATGCAAATAACTCATTGAGATTCAAATTTCTTTTATCAGCAAAACATAATTATATTAAAGAAGAGAAACGACTTCCCAAGAAGATAGACGAAAACTCCAAAAAAAAGTATCAAGATTCAAACCATGAATTTATAGTGTTCATTTTGACCAACTAGGTGGACGAGCTCTGGTCTGTTAGTGATATTATTAGTTAACTATAATGGTGGTTGAAAATGATCAAAGACACTATCCTGTGCCTCCTTCCTGGGGAATGGGAGTGATGGTGAAGCTGATAAAATGACATGTAATTTGTTTTATATGTGTGTGTGTGAAAGCTACTTCCACCCAAGAACCAAAAATTATTGGAGTTGGTTCATGCTCATGGTGTCCCATTCCAGAACCAGAACAAATCCACCAAATTGTGCAAGAAAAACAAACACACAGACAATCATGGCACATGACATGTTTACCTATATAAACTTGGACATGTGACAGTACAGCTTTCTTGGTGGGCAAGCAATGGCCAAAACAATATGCAGAGTACCATGATGTTTTGTCTTGCAACACAAAATCAGTTTGGAGCTCAATTTGTTGCATGAGCCTATTCAGTACCAAACCTATGAGGCTTCACCAAACCTTCAAGTATTTTTTATGAGACATGTACCAAACACTCAGTGATTCATAACATGCACAAAAAGAAATAATGAGTTTTTTTACCAGCAACAAATTTAATCAGCAATGCCATCACGCTTATTACACGAGTTTTCTGTCACTTCACCCACTTTTTTGTACCAAATAAATGGTAAATTACAAAAGATGACGGTGTACTGTTCTAATTCAACAAAAAAGTGGCCATTTACTTTTTATTTTTGTAAAATGTGACACTTACCATTTTCTTTGCAAAATGCCCTTCAAAAGAAAATTCAACTCGAACTCGTCAGGCTTATTCTTCTCACACGCCATCGATCCCCGCCTATAAGACTTCATATCTAGACGAGTTCAGAGTCAATAGAAAAATCGTCGAGCTTGAATTATTAATTATTTTTTTTATTCCAAGGGCATTGTCGTACAACTATGCATATTTTACAAAACAAAATGGTAAGTTGACGGCCACTTTTTGCAAAAACAAAAGTACACAGCCACTTTGTTGCAATTGGAATAATAGATAGCCTTTTTTTGTAATTTACCCATAAGAAATAATTAGTTGTGTTATCAAACAAGCAATCGTATTGTTCTTTCTTTCTAATACTTGCAACCATTAAGCCGTGAGAAAGATGGTTAATGCTTCACAAATCTGCATTACATGATAAATCCAAAAGAAAACACAGAATCAGCAGAACAAGACCAGATACAATTCAAAAGAACACTTGAGTCAGATCATATACTACAGTCTAAAAATGTTCTTACAGCTAAACTATGAGATGCTGCTGCTAAGGTTTCTCCACATGTTTCATAAATATATAATTGCAAAAGAGACAGTACAAGAAATTTATGCAGAAGTGGGTGTCAAAGTCACACCAAGTGGAAGCCACCTAATTACATGATTATTGGTCTTTTAAATTTTACCTTAACTTTAGCAAACAAGGATGAGCCTTACCTTACCTTCTCATCTTTCCACAGAATTAAACAAGTCTTTTAAGGAACTCTTATCCTCGTGACTTAGTGGATCTCTTGTGCATATCCACCTCGTTCAAATCAAATTTCATCACTCAACTCGTGCAAAATATGCATGCCAGTTTCGTTAAAGTTTAAAAACTAATGGAGAATGAAAGCGAAATCGCAAAACATTTTCCAATAAGAAAACAATATGCATATAGAAGGAATCCAAGATTCTTGTAGACCAAGCATGTTGGAATCTTATGATATCGATACCACTAGTCCAAAGTAATGGTTCATAATTCAAATATCTTGAGACGAAATAAAAGGACAACCACTGAAGCATAGAGCACACATCCGACAGCACAAAATATGGAAAGCACTAAAAAACAGTGAATGATAGCTTTCAGACAACTACAAGGCCACAGAGAGATTCAAACGGCTAAGTCTGAAATTATTGGCCCTTTGGATTGAGACATGTTTAACCTGAATGGAATTTAAGGAAAAGACAATTCCCATTAAACAAGACTTCAGAGTTTTTTTCCAATAAGAAATATTATTTCATCAAAATCAACGATAAAGAAAGAAGTTCAGACGACCCGCTTGCTAGATCAGTCACCATGGGAAGTTTTGGAAACTTATAGGATCAACGTGCTTGGTCAGTCTGCATGCACATGCAGTCTACTTTACCAAAAGGGCAGTTCAGGTCTAAAAGTGCAAAGATGAAAAAACATTAATCAGAAAATTAACTAACTGCCAAATCATGGAATCAGAAAAACACTAAGGCCGTGTTTGAATAGTTTTTTGTGTGTATTGTATACGCCAAAGAGAGAATTCACTAATAAGCTTTCACATAGAAATCAAAATTTCATCACGGATTTTGTATATTCAAGTAAAGTTCTAGGATATTGCATTGAATGGCTTACAGTGAAGGACAAGGAAAGGAGACATACTGATCATCAGCTCAGAGCTCGATAGCCAAGGGGTCCTTGCAATCCGTCATTCTGCGTGTCGTTGCGCCCCTTAATAGAGGTCATCCAAGGGAACAGTTTCCCAACTTCCTTGATTAACACGCTTGGCCTGAGCTTATCATTTATCCCATATTTCGCTCTTTCAATGGCTTCCATAATGTCTTCTCTCGTCACGGTTTCAGAGTCTGCAATATCGGGTGTTATGCTCATCCATTAGTTGTCATTCAATTCTCCACATAGAGAAATTTCACCCTAAGAGTGCATTGCATAATGGCCAGAAGTTAACATAATGAAAGCGCGAAAGATCCAAGTACTTGAAAGGTGGGCTGCAGTCGGAGGAGCTGTACCGATTGTCAATTAAAGGTTTTAAAGTTAATTATAAATTGGTCATCATTTTCGGGTCAAATTTAAATAGCATCCAAGGTGATTGAAATGACTTAATTAATAGAGTTTATCGGCATCGAGTTAGGGATATGTGATCAAGTATTAAACCCATTGCTACCCCTCGTCGAGGACAACACCCATTGGATAAAAAATGCAAATGTAGATGATAGTAGACTGCTAGTAACCTAAACTTGAGAATAATTCAACTTCACCTCTACGGGCGGCAAGTAGAGCGGCTTCATTGACTATGTTGGCAAGATCAGCACCGACAAGGCCTGGAGTCAGAGCTGCAGCCAGATCACATATAAGTTGCATGTCTTCCTCCAAAGGAACTTCTCTCAGATGTACAGCCAAGATCTTTCTTCTTCCTTCTTCATCTGGTTCTCCTACAACTACCTTTCTTGAGAAACGACCTGGGCGGCACAATGCAGAATCTAATGCTTCTGGTCGATTGGTTGCTGCAATAACAACCACTTTCATTTCTGTCTCAAATCCATCCATTTCTGTCAGCAGCTGCAAATTTAAATCCCATTTAGAGCCTCAAGTTACCGAACTGCATAAGTTAGGAACTTGGGAGAGAATCTTTAGTTTCTTATATAGTGTAGATATATGTAAAAAGTAAAATAAAGAAAGATAAGAAAAAATGGAAATGATTTGTTAAAATCAATTTTGACATCAAAAGAAGAAAGATTTTTTATTTTCATATCAAGAACTTTTGGCACTATGTTAAAGATCTTGTGTTCAATCAAATAGGTACTTATCGTAATATATAACAGTTTAATAAGCGAGCCATGACTTGTTACCTAATCCTCTCAGATGATAGTCCATCTTACAAAGAAAATGAAGAATGTCAACATTGAATATGAGAGTACCTGATTCAATGTCTGATCACGCTCGTCATTAAAACTTCTACCACGCTTCCCCCCAACAGCATCGAGTTCATCTATAAATATAATTGACGGTGCATTTTTCCTTGCTGAATTGAAAAGTTCTCTAATACGAGCGGCCCCTCTTCCGACATATAATTCTACAAATTCACTGGCGGAACAAGAAAAAAAGGGTACTCCCGCTTCGCCAGCCACTGCACGGGCCAGTAGGGTCTTCCCTGTCCCAGGAGGGCCCACCAGTAATACACCTCTAGGTAACTTTGCTCCTAGTTTTTTGTAGTTAATAGCTCCTTGCAGACATGAAACAATCTACAAAGAAGAATCGTGTCATCAAGGAAAAACTGAAGAAAGTTATTCAGTCATGAGAGAATTATATAACTTTGTTTGCGACCATGGAAAGATATAAACTCTTGTTTCAACTAGGATAATAAAAATTCTGAAATTGGTCTTACATTAGCAATGACAAAACTCAAGAAAAACACATTTTTGGTTTCCCACCAGTTTCCATACAAATCGCGAAATTAAACCAATTAAAAGAAAGAGCAACCACCTTGTATATACATTATGCTTCAAGCTTTAAACAAAAAAAACATGAAAACTATCAAGAAAATAGTTACTGCATTTACTGCATTAGCATAACTTTAGAAAATATGTGCTGCACTTATGAACATTATCTTCATTGGTTATCTAGGATTTAAGCATGTAGCCTACTCCCTTGCATTTCTCCACGCACTCCACAAGAGATGAATTGAGTTGTAATTTACAGCTAACAATGTAATGAGAAGGGGGATCAAATTGTAAATTAATTAGTCGACTAGTTTAGTAAAACATATCCGAAAGGTGTCAAGAGATTTGAGAGTTCTCTCGTTAATCGAGCTCTCAACCTATCCACGCCCGAGACCTATAACTCAATCCTAATTTGGGATCGTACCATACGAGCTTAAGACCAGTTAAATAAAAAGTTAAAGAATCATCGGGGTGCTCAGAGTATCATATACATACTGGATCATTCGAGGCAAACCGTGGATACTAAGGAGGAGTGCAGCAATGCAATCAAGAACATTCAAGCATGAATAAATAATTGTCATTAAACTAAGCATGCTTAGAAACGAGAAAAGGTTCAGTGCCAACAAAAAACTTGCTAATAACTGTCTGCTGTATATGACTGTAAATTTCATGGTTTGGAGCTTCTATACTCCGAGCTTGACTATAGAAGTGCAATATTGTGGGTTTACAAAGAAAAAACTTAAGAATACAGTATGCACAAACATCAATTATGTAGAAGGAAAAAGCAAATGATATTTATTCAACCCATAGTCATGTTCTGGTTTTAAAATGTGTCTTGATGTAAAACTTCTCACCACATAGAGGCCGCATAATCACCTTAAGATCAGAGAATCCAAGGAGAAAGTGGATGTATTTGCGAGCTTAAGTTTCACGTCATACAGCTTCAGTAAATAAAATGTTGTTTTATTTTCTGTTGGTAGAATATTTTCAGTCCTAGGATGCAACTCACTGACAGTCGAAGTCTCAACAATGTCAATAACGAAAAAGTGTGTATTTGATGTAATGTAACTTGAATAAGAGACTATTACCTCCATAAGCTCCACCTTAGCAGAATCAACGCCTTCCACATCATCGAAGCCAACCATACGATTATTGGGTTTCCACTTCTTTGCTGGGGTATTAGTAACAGATAGACGACGGTACATAAACCATACCAGTGGAGTTAACGGAATCCATAGAGCTATCACAGTTATTAATATACTCCTCATCGCCATAACCGGCGATTGAGGAGCCGAGCTGTATGTAGTTCCTTTTTCCCTCATCAAACCAAATAGAAATTTTTCGTCATGATCTATCTTTCTTGTGGAGTACTGCCATTCAGGAGTAGGAACTCTCCTGGCCACATTCTCACTGGGAATACTCGACTCAGGCACATCCTCACTGGGAATATTCGACTCAGGCACATTCTTAACTGAAATCTGATTACCTTTGACACGTTGACCATCTGTGTTATAATATATACGACGGGATCCCTCTTCTATTAACACATTGGTAACAGACCCTTTCTGAAGGCTCGTTATCAAGTCTGAATATGGAACACCTTTTGGAGGCGGCACCGCTGTCAAAAATAAGTAGCACAGCCCTAGTGCAATAGAAGCTGAAATTGATAAAGCTGCCTTCTTTATGTTTTTCCGCAAAAACGCTACAAAATCACTCAACATTTCACTGATCGAAATCCGTCTCACCCTTCTCATTAACAAGCGCAATCTGGGGCGCAATCTTAATGAGAATTTCCTTCTCCTGTAACCATTTTGTCTTCTTTTCCCCAAATGGGTTGTTTTATCTCCACTACCATCATCAGATAGTGCCCTAATTTGGGAGTTATAACACAGCCCATGTTGAGATTTCCTGTTATAATCAAAGCCCATCCAAGGAACCCTAGTTTTCCCACCAATCAGTGACCTACACTTAACATTACAGAACAACCCACTCTGCAATTTGCAACAACCATTCAACTGGAGTGAAGAAAACAGAAATCTAGTCTTTGCAACAGATGCTCTCAAATCCTTCTTAATACTCAATGAGACATTACAACAAGCCAAAGCAGAGCAGGCCATGTTTTTTCCCCAACAACAATATCAACTATATATGTACCTATTCAACAACAACCCACCAACAATATCTACTCAACAAAGGGTTTTCATTCACATAATAACCAGAAAAGTGACTGAATCTTCAAGAATTGGGACAAAAAACCAAAACTTACCAATCGAAACAACAGAACCATAGAAAGTGAGAAGCTTTGAAGGTACAATCGGAGATGGGTATCGTACAGTACCTGGATATGAACAGATAATGAAATGGAAGAAACTAAGAGGGAGAGAAAGATTTAATCTTGCTCATCAACTGCACTTGGAGAAAGAAGATAAAGATCTAAAAGGGCTTGTGATTTGTGACCACATACACACATGAATGCATAGATTGGCCCAAAAGTCTGTGCCTTGGAATTGGAGAGACTCAGTTTCCTACACATGGCCCAAGCCTTTTTCACTAAAACGACGCCGTTTTCATCAGCATCATCAGTCTTCAAGGAGACACTTTGGGTACTTGCTTCCTGCCAAATGTCCTAATCTGTTTGCTCGATCCAATCTTCATTGTTTACTCGGGAAAATTTTATCGTTTCCTTCGAACCCATTACGCATTTCTCGTAAGGTTCATCATATGCAGATCTTGAATGAGACCCAGAAATATCTCTGCTCTGAAATTCACTGAAATCCAAGTTTGTTCCTTCCTCGCTCTCTGCGTCTTGTGATTGAAGTTCCATTTCATGGATCACAAATAGCTAAATTTTCGTATCGGTAGGGCTATGGATTTTTCTCTTCCGTCAAAATAATTTATGGGTTTGTTGATTTCACATCAAAGTTTTGTTTTTTAAGTTTCATGGTTAGATTATGGTTAACTTGTTATCTGCAATCGGTTTTGGGTTGTAGCAAATCATTAGTGAATAAAATTTGATGTATTGTTCTATTGTAGAATATGCAAGAATATTGGTCTAAATTTCTTCCATTTTGTATGGTGCAGCTCCTTGGGTTATACAATACTTCTCTTGTTGTCCAATAGTGAGTAGATGGTGTTTGGATTATAGTTTTTGCATGTTGCTGCTTCTAGGGAATGATCCTTTATTAGCATATGTTGAGTTTCATTGCAGTAGTTAATTTTTTGGTGACAGCTGTGGGATCTTCTTGTTTCTGTATACTTATTTGGTGATCCAAATGTCACTGGGGTGCTCCTGACTGACATGCTAATTAGGTTGTGGCCTTGATTATTGGGTTTATTTATTTTCAGTTAATTGTTTAGAGGGTGAGTGAAATCCGTCTAAATTGTCTTTCGGGGTGCAGGAGTTTGATTGATGTAGCTCGGAATGGAGAAGAAAAAAGCTGATGATTTTGAACCAGGGCCAGTTCCTCCACTAAAACCCGTTGACAGATTTGGGTTCTTAATACAGGAACATAGTAACTCCACCGAGACTTTAACCAGGACCAAATCAGCCAATGATAATGAACGGTATGATTTTCCTTCACCTGAGTGTTTTGAGTACCTTTGTTTAATGATCATGAGATGTCAGCTAATCTTGACTATTTTCTGTTGACGTCCCTTTCTTCAGGGAAGAGAGAAAAGTTAGAAAATGGAGGAAGATGATAGGGGCTGGAGGGAGTGACTGGAAGCATTACTCAAGGAGGAAACCTCACGTGGTTGAAAGGCGGATAAGGAAAGGCATTCCCGATTGCTTAAGGGGGCTTGTTTGGCAGTTAATATCTGGAAGCCGGGACCTCTTACTTATGAGCCCGGGAATATACGAGGTACTACCGTATACCTACTTTCTTTGGTTTTATTTCATTTCAAGTTTAAGTTAAACATATATATGGTAGAAAGCGTATAAATGTAAGAGAAAAAAGTGGATTTAGGCCATTAAAGGATGATGCCAAAAAAAACTTGCATTTGGCTCATCATTTACTGGTTTCCATTGTTTGTTCAAACATTTCCTCTCATGTCTGACATGCAACATGTTTCATGCCTGTATTAGTACATTCTCACACTGTGGAGTCAAGTAACGCAAGTGCTTTGCGGTTATCGACATCCCTAAATTAAGTTCCACCTCATTTTCTTTTACGGAAAATTTTATATTGCACCTTTAACATTAATGGGTACATTAAAAATACACATTTGGAGGTTTTTTTTATCAATGTACACCCTTACTTCAGTGTGTTTTGTTTCAGTCTATTTTTATCCAACTGTGCGTTACTGGATGCATAAACCTACCAGAATAACCCTATTTTCTTGTTAATTTTGAAAATATGTCATCATTGTGATTAATTAATCATTCTTACTCTTTGAGAACTCAGAGCTGAAAGCCATTTAATCTGCCTATGACTGCCAATCGTAAGATTCTCTTTCTGGTGATGAAATGGATATTTGTTGAGTTTTGGATCTCTGTTTTAAATATTTTGTTATATGTGCGTACTTATTGAAATGAAAGTGTGTTTAAATCCTTGCATAAAAATAGAATCACACATTTATAGAATGGTTAAAATAGACGTTCATGATCATGTTTATATATTACATAAGAAAATGGAAATTGTTTTTTCTCGTCTTTTTCTTATTAAATTTTTGGAATCCAGCTCCCTCAATTGTACTACATTGAGTTCCAAGGGTTTTCATGCAAGAAAAAAAAGTTCAATGCGCAGAAACTTCAAAATTCGTAGGAAATATGTATGGTTTTATTGTGCAAAATTTAGTTTTTTCTCTGTTTATAACTGGTATTAGATTTTGACAGCATTAGTTTTTACCAGGAAGCTCTCTGATTAGCAATGAAGTGTGAGAAATTGGATGAATTATGTAGGGTGGGGATGGGCTAGTGATATTCAGTCTCTGATGGTGTTCATGAATCTTTATTACTGAAATTTTATTTCATTTCAAGTTAAACGTATATGGTAGAAAGCGCATAAATGTAAGAATAAAAAAGGCGTCAAAATCTAATACCAGTTAGAAATTTTATTTCGCCTACTTTTTTTTTTGGTAAAGATTTAAGTTTTATATCGGATGCTCCTTTTCCTTTGTGTACACATGTGCTGAAACTAAATAGCATCATACTTATGACATTCTATGTTTAATGCAGCAACTAGTAATATACGAGACGTCAGCTTCAGAATTGGATATAATTCGAGACATTTCACGCACATATCCTTCCCATGTTTTCTTCCAGCAGAGACATGGACCTGGTCAAAGGTCTCTGTACAATGTCTTAAAGGCCTACTCTGTTTTTGACAGAGATGTAGGATACGTTCAGGTTTGGTTCTCATGCTTATTTTCTGTTCTTTAACTCGGTAAATAATATTATGATTTGCTTCTTTTGTGGCATTGAGAAAGAAATGGTGTCGGATTTGCTTACATACAGGGAATGGGATTTCTAGCTGGTTTGTTACTTCTTTATATGAGCGAAGAGGATGCATTTTGGTTGCTGGTCGCGTTACTTAAAGGAGCAGTCCATGCTCCAATGGAAGGATTATATCTGGTAATCCTTTTGTTTCGAGAACATATTTATCTCTCTTGACGTCACACTCATCTCAAAATTTTGGTTCTAGTCGCACTCATCTCAAAAACTGACATGTTTTTAAAATTAACTTTTGTTCACTGTCACAACAAAGATGCCGTTCTATTTTTTATCGGTGAAATAGATTTCTACACTTGAAAAACAGACATCTTATGAATTTCTATGCAGGTCGGGCTGCCTCTAGTGCAACAATACCTTTTTCAGTTTGACTGCTTGATGAGGGAGCAGTTGCCGAAGCTCGGGGAACACTTCACCAAAGAAATGATTAATCCTAGCATGTATGCGAGCCAGTGGTTTATAACAGTCTTCTCGTACTCATTTCCATTCCCTCTAGCTCTCCGAATATGGGATGTCTTTCTCCACGAGGTTAGTGATTCATATTCTGTGTTCCACATCTGAATCATCGTTAGTCGATTTTGGAGTCGATATATGACTGTATCAATTAATGTCTCATGTCAGGGTGTTAAAATTGTTTTTAAAGTCGGTTTAGCCCTACTAAAGTATTGTCATGACGATTTGGTGAGTATTTTTGGTGATTCATATCTATTTCCACATCCTTATATTTTGTGTATTTTTTTTTGCTTAGTCTTTATTTTGTTTGTCAGGTAAAGCTACCGTTTGAGAAATTGATACATGCGCTACGAAACTTTCCCGACGATGCAATGAATCCAGATATCTTATTACCAATGGCTCATTCAATCAAGGTTCTCTCTCCCTCCCTCGCACACGCAAATCACGATATATTTATGCTAGATTTGACCAGTGCTTATCGTTTCTAAATTCATAGAGCTATTCCTTTTTAGTAATGTGAAATTCTATGCAATGAAAAACCGAAATATTTTGTAATGATATCAAACAGACCATAAACTATCATAGCAAACTGATGAGCGGAGGCTATGAAACCTCAAACTAGACGAAGTAGACTATGGAACCTTAAAACTTTTGGAGAGCTTCCCTAAAGGGTACATAACCTTTGTTGGGTTTGATTTAACGTCGCCTAATGATTAGTGCTTGTGCATTACACTATGAACTGCATATATGTTTTTGGCTTAAATGGGAAAATAAAGAAGATTTGAGCAATTACGGTGCTTTAAGGAACATACTCATATCTGACATGAATACTCTCCTCCGCCTAGCACTCGAGTACACAAATAGTGTGTTTCTGATGTTATTAGCGTCATGGTTATAAATTAATAGGTATCGAGGCGTTTGGAGGAACTGAGGGAGGAGTATGAGAAGAAAAATGGCAAGGTGACTAAAACAAAGCCTGCAGAATCTGATGGGTAGCAGTGAAGATGGGAGAAAATGGGAAAACTGGTCATAGTTTTTATCCTATTTTGTTGACTATAAATGTAATATACAATCAAATGTTGTTGAGAGTGAATATGTATATAGTAATTGTAAGAGGAAATTCCTGTTGTAACAGTGTCAGACAAAGTTGGGATGATAACATTACATAACGCGGTATCTAATGCATTCATCCTTTTTGGTGCACCTGAACTTGAATTTGGATGAACACTTGAATGTGTGATCTGGTGATGTGTTCATGTTTCAGCAGTGGCATCTATCTCTTGTTTATTATCTACATTCTAATTTATGTTGGGTTGGGTAACACAAATATAGTTTCATTGAGTTTAAATCTAAGGCCATACTTATGTGGGTCAACCCTATTTGATTCGACTCGCCCCAATAGGTGGCATAGGGGAAGAAGCACGGCTTCTTGGAATCAACAACACAGAAATTTTGTCATAAACCGGAAGAGGGAAGGAAACAATGTCGAAGTAAATATTTTTATTTGAAAGTCACCATTTCATTAAGTCAAATCTGAAGCCAAAAACCACACCAAAGACCTTCACGATCACAGGCTGCGCTCTAGCATGCTTCTGAACAAGCGATGAGCCGGCCATCAACCAATCCGATTTCAACTCAGCTGATTCTGTAACAACCGCTGCTGGAGAAAATTTAATTCTTCCACAAGAAAGATATGGAACAACAAAGGAGATTTCAGATCATTATTGGTGCTAATAGTAAGCTAAAATAGCACCAATACTAAGGCACACAATAACAAGAGATCAAATATTTTATGATACTCCTCCAATAAAGATAACAATGGCTTGAGCATGATTAGTTTGCTTGCAAAAGTTGCATTGAGCGAGCCATCACCACCTACATCATTGTGAGGAATCTGAACATTAGGAAACAAGAAACAGTAAAACTGTTCCAATGCGTCAATTTTTTGTACACACATCATTGACATGGAAGCATAAAAAAGGTGTTCAAACACATATAGTATCATACAACTTTTAGATTTGTGTTCTATATGCCAGACAAGTGCAAGCAATAAACTTTGGCAAAATACTGAATGAACTTGGTGAATCAGAATTTATGTATATGAGAATGAATGTTTTAAGGTTGTAAATGATACATTAAGCTATTCATGCTTTTCCATACAAAATTTAGGATGGGAGAGGAGATAAAATTAATGCAACCTCTTTTCAAACAGTTATTTGAAATTTTCTTACTTTATTTTTTTGCCCTTGTACTGTTCTTGGAGTTTTCTTTTCCTAACTTGGGAATCAACTCTTTCTTCTTTAAAATAATCTTAAAAAAAACTATTGTCGTGGTTCTAACATGCCTCAATCTCTGAAACCCTAATATCATATTTTTTGGATATGGGAAAAGACTCACTACATATCTGATGCAGAGGGCGGAGAGAAGTTTCCTTTCAAGAAACCGAGTTTTGCAGAGTGGTTTTGAGGTCGGCAACAGAACACGTTGCAGTAATGCCACATTCTGTCACTGTTAAGTCCTGCAACGACGGGCACTTGAGTGAAACACTGTCCGGGCAAAGCCGGACCAGGCTTGGCAGGAATTGGAGGCTCAGGTTCCATAGGCGAGGTAGCACCACCACATTGCTTCCTGATACTATCTCATCGTCCGCACCATCATCATCCATAACAATTTGCTCTAGTTTTTCACAAGAGAAGAGCTCGAGAACTTCCAAGTTCACAAGACTGCCAGCAATGACCGGTGACAGCAAAGACACGAGGCTCTCACAATATCTCACCTGCACATGTGCAAGATTTTGCAGGTTTATTCGCCTGGACGGCCCTTCCCATATACGCCTCAGTTCCTGTAAGCCTTCCAGCTCCAGCGTCTTGAGACTCGAGAGCACCTGCACGTTCTGGCCAGCCATATCTATCCCTTCCTCTTCCGCTCCAAATACATGTTCTACCTGTGAGCATCCGTGCAGCGACAAATTTTCCAGATCTAGCAGCGATCGCAGCAAGAGAGCTGGCAGCACGCAACGCATTTTGTTGCACAAGTTCACTTGCAGCTTCTTTAACTTCCCCAGGAACGCTTTTGGAGATGGGCCGCGACACAGCGCAGACAGAGACTGCAGCTCGGAGAGATAGAGATGTAACTCGACCAGATTATCAAATACATGAGCAGTAAAGCAATTCATCTCCTGGGAAAACTTGAACGTGAGCGAGTGAATATTTTCAAAAGCTTCCACAGGGCCATCCGAGTGAATACAGTGTGCGCCATAAAATACTGGCAAGAACGAGTAGGAGGTATGTGGCGTGATTGTGAAATTCCTTGGACCAGAACAAAAAGAAGATGTGACATAACTGAGCGGGCACAGGGAAGAGTCATTGGCCAAGTTGAAGGATCCTAAATACAAGCAAGACAGCAAATCGCGATCTGAGACGCCAACGCCAACTCTTATGAGACCAGTTTTGCCTTCAGCCTCCCACCGACGCCAAATTCTTCCGTCTATCTGCAGCTCCTCCAGCTGGAGAACCAATCTTACAGCCACATTAACGGATATCCATCCCAAAGAACACGATGACATCTTCAATAGTGTTAAGTTCTCCAGCAGATCAAATGTTTCAGCAGGAAACTCGTAAATATCACACCCACAGAAGTACATAGCCTTGAGTTTCTGTAACTTTCCTATAACGGAGATTTCCTGCAAACAGCAATTTTTGATAGATAGAGACTCGAGGGCTGTCAAGAACTGCAGTGATTTTGGCAGCGAGAAGACCTTACCCTTGTTTTCAGGAGTGTAGCCGATGTCCAAGACTTTGAGGGCTGTAAATTCTTCGAAAAATGCATCCGAGAACCTCATGGGACTCCTGATCCCATGCAGTAACAAGATCTGGAGTTTTGGACATACCGCTTTATCGGAAAACTCAGATATGCTATGGCCTATAAGAGATATTGCTGTGCAATTTTCAGAGTTTTCTATGACTGGCCATTTGTGAACAACAGAACCAGATTTCACCATGAACTTGTGTTGTCCTTTAGATGCAATCCACAAAGCAACATCACGAACCACATCGTGCATCACTACATGATTCTTAATACCCGCGTCTAACAACAAACACGATGCTCTGAGACTATTAACCATAACCCTTACTCTCATCTCGACTTCTTCTGTAGAGCCAGCATCTCGACACAATCCCAGACCCAAAAAGTACACGGTCAAGTCATCAACATTAATGATGTGGTCTTCGGGAAATAAAGAACACAATAAGAAGCAGAACTTAGTTTCCTCATTGGTCAGATAACCATAGCTCAGTTCAAGGCATTCGTAAACGCTTCTTTCGACATCTTCAATCTCATCGAGTCTCGAGTTCTGCAGTCGCTTAAGTGCCATCTTCCATTCATCAAGACGCTTATCCCTCAGAGCCCTTCCTACGGTTACAAGTGCTATAGGCAAACCCTTGCATTCTCTAGCAACTTCCATGGCCACGCCCACCAACGCAGCATCAGCGCCTGAATTTTCTTGAAATAAATCCCAAGCTTCCTTCTCAGACAGAACATTCAGTCGAATCTTTTTCTGACATCCCATTGAAGTACAGACGTGTTGCCTGCGCGTGGTCAGAAGAATTTTGCAACTTTGATCGGATCTAAAGTCGATTCCTATGGCCTGCAAGTCGAGTTTTCCCCAAATGTCATCCAAAATTATTAGGATCTCCTTTTCCTTAATCTTACTCTTCTCTTTCTCTTTCTCATTTTCCCTCTTCTGTTTCTCGCATTCACTGTTCAGTTTTTCCCTTATCCGCCGAGCTCTTCCCAGCTCACTCTCTTCCCTGAGCTCTATGCCCAACATGTCCGCCATTTGACCTTGGATCTTTCTCACATCTGTCTCCATCGACACCACAACCATGAAGACGTGACCAAAAATATTTGACTTGATGGCAATGTGAGCAACTTCTTTCACCAGGGTCGTCTTTCCCACCCCTCCCATTCCATATATTCCTATCATCTGACTCTCGTTATCTCTCAACGCTTCCATAGCCCGAGTAAAAGCTATTTCTGTAGTACTGAATCGCCTAAAGGCATCGGATGAGAAAACCTCCACCCAACTAGGAGTGGATTGGAACCATACTTGATCGAATTTGCCCCTCTCTTGAAGCGAAGCAACCAAAGAGGACTTTTCAGCTGCTTCTCTGCTTAAATTGTATTGGCAACCCAAATTCAAACATCCAACACCACAACGGGTTTTCTTGCATTGTATTTTACTCTCTAGCATCTCCACGTCTAATTTGACCGCACACGCATCTTTCAACCACTCTCTCACGCCTCTCTCGATTTCTTTACCATTTCCTACAGCATCGTCAACTTGATGCTGCACCTTTTCCTGCAGCGATGACAGTTTGTTGTTTTCGGTGATGAGACTCACAGCAATGCTTTTAAAGCAAAATAAGTAGCACAACTGATCTTTTACTGGCTTCACCAAGTGTTCAGCCACCTTAGAGGCAACAGAGACTAGAATGTCCGACATTGAAACCAATCTGAAAGTAAAAGACAATGTCACTGATCATGGAGATTAATGCATGGCATGAAAGTGTTGGGCATAGACTTTTAGTAATTATGTAATAGTTCAAATTAGATAAGAGTTGATGTTTGTGTATTGAGATATAAGGGCATACCTTGTATTTGTGTATTGAGGTTTTGGAAAAAAACTTGCTTGCCAACACTCACTACTAGTAAACAAGCGAGGTTGCCGAATGTATGAAACGCGAGTTTGTTCTTGTAATGATTGATAAATAACAAATGTACGAAACATGAGTTTGTTCCTGTAATGAAATTGATAAATAACAAGAACCCATTTCAAGATGAGTTCGTCTAATTCGAGCTTAGGTTTTGAAAACTCTCATTTCCTTCTTTTACAATGCTCCACCTCAAGATCCAAAATCAATAAGAGTTCAGTCTCTGGTCAGAGTTGGAATCTTGGTGGGTCACTGCTTGGGAGTTAAAGGTTAGTTATAAAAAAACTTCAACTTCCCTTAAAATGACAAGGAGGCATTAATTAGACATAAATGTTCAATAAATTCTGCATACGACAAGTGAAGTGAAGTGCTAATGACATAAATAGCAAGAACCCATTTCTTGATGGGTCGTAACTCACCTATATTATTCTTCACTTCAACCAAATCCTTTCGGGGAGATCAAGGATTGGCAGTCCAGAAGCTGCGGCCATGGAACCTCCGTCCCAGCTTTTGTTGTTTGTTAACCTTTTCTTTAGGGCAGAATGCCCCTAAAGTGCACTTATGTACTTAATATACACGAGAGAAAACTACATGTTTTTATGTATTTTTTAATAATTATTACACTTAGTCACCGCAATTAACTTTTTTTGATGTAACGCCAACTATAATTAACAGAAAATTCACTATTTTATATCACAACTAATCAACATGTGATCATAAACTTGTTAAATATAAAAAGTGATCTTAACCCTAACAATGAAATAAGCTTTTAAAAATGAATGAGATGACGTTTTTATCGACGTCAGATCTGAGCGACTCGTTCGATTTTCTTCATATAAAAGGAGAATTTCAATATACTCTTAAATAAGATAAAGAACAAGCTCTTTCACGAAAATAAGAGAGAGACCTAAATATTTGTCAAAGATAACAAGATAAAATTTTTAAGGAGGAGAGACATTTTGCAGCAAGTGTATGCAAAGAGTTTGAAGTCACCTCACCCTTTGAGGAGGGAGGGAACGGTTGTACTAGAAGGGCTTACGATACCGATAAGAGTAAGACAAGAGCGGCTTCTTTTACGGTCATTGGTCTAGTTACAGGAGTACCACTGTACCAGTAAGCATAAAGACTTCTTTGGAAACTCTAGGTGAAGATTCACTTAGCGAAACGACTAATAAGAAACTCAAGGTCGGGCGAGATGACTTCCTCAAGAACATGCTTGGTGTCTTCGATGATGCAATGAGTGTGATACTTGTAGAGGTGAGAGCTAGGCCTACAACTCTGACGTGAAGGGTGATAAGTTTCTCCATCTTGAATTTGAACTCAACCGTAGAGAATGTGTGATGTCATTACAACATGGCACACTTCATTTAAAAGTAGTTTTTATATTTGATAAATATTTATTTTGTATTGTCTATTTTGGCTTATAATCTCTAATTTAAAGAGGTTATTAATATTTTTATAAATAATTTAAGTTAATCTTCCTCATTATTAACATTGTCTTATCTGTTCCAAACAGTTATCCATACCACATTGTTTATCTGTTTCATACAATTATCTAGTCATGCATCGTCCCAACTCTTCAACTCATTTTTTAAAAGTTTTTTATCTCTATGTTTCACATTTCGTTGCCATTTGTTTTTATCAGAAGTCATGGTTAAAGTGTACATTTACAAAATTTGAGAAAGTATTGAAAGTTTCGATCCTTGTGCGCCGATCAATAGACATTCCCAAGCCGTTTCGTCTCCAATTCTCGATTTCAGTTATGTTTCTTCTACCTTTTTTATTTATTTATTTTCATTTCATCCTTTGATCTTTCGTCTTCCACATGGTTCTCTTTCTATTGAATATAATTATCATTTTCTTCATACTCCTAAAATTTGTAGACGAATCATTGGAGGAGACCGATTTATTTCATTCAAACTCATTAGCTATTGCCGATTTCACGCTCTTTCTCTAAGTCGGTGCCATGATTTTGGGCTCTCGGGTTTGTGGGAAGCTTCAATCTCATTAGCTATTGCCGATTTCACGCTCTTTCTCTAGGTCGGTGTCATGATTTTGGGCTCTCGGGTTTGTTGGTATGCTGAATTTGATTTGAATATTTACAATTTTCTTACTTTGGTCAATTTCATTTTTAATATTCTCAAGCTATAAAATTCCTTTTTTTGCTATTCAGAAATTGAAGTAAGTTGATTTCTTTTATTGATTCTCTTGAAATGGAATAAGAATTACAAATTGATTGATATTAAAGTTTTTGTGTTTGAGAATTGAATCATTTAATTTGCACAATGTATTTTCTGTAAGTTTTGTTAAGTTTATTGATTCATTTGTCCTTAAATTGTTGTTTAAGTCTTTTTTGTTTGGTTAGTGTGAAACTGTTGATTGTATGGTTGGTGTGAGATTGTTGATTGAAGGCTTAAAGAGAGGTTTCACATGGTAAATTTTTTCCTAATTTACACGGTTATTTATAGTACATAGTCTTACTCTGCTTTTACCATGTAAGAGTATTTCCTATTCTAGACTATAACACCAACGTAGCAAACATAAACATGTATTACTCATGATTGACTTTTTTATGTGCAAAATTAATGATTCAATACATGATGGATTGAAGATACAAATCTCTTTCAATTTGGATTATGACTCGTTCTAATGTGGTTTTATCAATTATGTTATGTTGTATAGATTCAAATAGAGACTTCATGCCGGTTTTCTAGTTGATATT